>JAKZAP010000019.1:5082670-5169962 GCA_023053575.1 Branchinecta lynchi
TTCTTTCGGATTTGTGGTGCCTCTATGTGCATGTCCCTCTACACTTCAATTTTTATCACTCAGCAACTGCAAAGGTAACCCATTGCTGCAAAATAACACATTTAACAAAACAAGAGCTGAAAGCCCATATGGCACTTGTCGGAACAATTAGCATCTTTGTTAGTTTGTCGTCCTCCAGCCCCCCCCCTCCCAGTGATCATGCCCACTCCGGACTTGAAACTGAACATTTGAGACACTCGTTCTTGATCAAGTTTCATTCACGTCCGATCACCCGTTCCTAAGTAATGAATGTCACCAGATTCCGGATTCCCCATCTCTCTACTCCCCCCACGATGGTCGGATCGGGGAAGGGACTATTTTCAAGTCAATATGTTAGAGTCCCTAATAAGGCCTGCCAAGTTTCATGGCCCTAAGGGCAAGTGCCATAAAAATATCTTATCGTCACTTTCCTACTTTCTTAATCCGTGACTTTTCGGAACTTAACGTCCGTAATGCAGGCTTTTGTTGGAATTCAGATTCACCGCGTCTGGATGAATTTTGGGTTGTCATGAGCAGAGATGGGCGAATCCGAATCCGGGTTCGGATTCGAATCCAGAATTCGTCCTTTCGGCCGGATTCGAATCCGGATTCGAATCCTCTGCTTGTCAGACTGGATTCGGATTCCGACTCGGATTCAAAACCCTCAGGTTTACGAGTCCGCTCAAATTCCTAGACTTCATCCTTCCAGTTTCCGTTTTCCCAAGTTTTACACAGTGTGCCTAGGCAATCCAACTTTTGGTCTCCACCTCCAACCATCCTCATTAATCGATCACGCTATTTGACACCTTAGATATCAGTGCTTTTTGTCACCTCTGATTTTTAAACCATAATCTATGTACATAATTTTGATTTTGGTCGAATTCGATTCCGGATTCGAATCCTCAGCAGAAATGGTGGATTCGGAATCGGATTCGTACCTAGCCCTGGATTTGCATTCGGATTCGAATCTTATCATGATCGGATTCGCCCATCTCTGACCGCATATTAGTTGCATTTTTGTTCGACTTTTCACTCGCCTTTTCGACGGCTTTTTACTTCTTTGGCGTTTTCGTAAAATGGTCCTAAGCACTGTTTGACAATTTCCCGTTTCTGTAACAAAGGCAAACGCCGACTTTCGCCTTTTCCCTCGGCTTTTTGCAAAAGGGCAAACTTGATAGGTGACCAAGTTACGCTCTCCTTTTGGCTTTTGCTTCGCGATTTTTATCAGTTTACCCCAAAATCCAACAAAAGATAGATTTGAGTAAAAATCGTTAGCAGTATTTGAAACTATCTCGGATATTTAAGATGAACAGTTTATATACAAATGAAACACAAGCAAAATGGCATTTGTCAAAACTATGTTTTCATCCAACAAAAGAGAGAAGTCCTTAGTAGAAACGGCGACTTGCAAAATCACGATAATGTTCAAAAAAGGCCTGAAAAGTGCTAAAAGCTAGGGAAAGGCACTAGCCGAACAAAAACGCATCTATTGTGAACGACTAGAGCATTACTAGAGCGTTATTACTATTCAAATATCAGATGTAAAAGTAAGCTGAATTTTATAAGTAGTCAACTGAAAGACAAAATTGCTCCTCAGCCGGGATTTGAACCCAGGACCCTCTGCTTGCAAGGCAGGCGCTCTTCATTTGAGCTACCGAGGGGCTTGTGAACAGAGTTCGTAAACCACTACAGTAGTCTGGTAGAAGCCGGCCATAGGAACAGTGACCCCTCCCGAAGGCAAATTCATCTAATCAGTTCACATCCCCATGTCACGGAAATTAATTAATTATATATTATTAAAGCAAGCTACATAGGTGTGAGCGTCTGGAATGACCTTCCAGAATCGGTCAGAGAGGCTGTAAGTCTGGCATCATTCAAGAGAATGGTTAAATCCCATTTTTTGAAAAGGAAAGAAGTGTGATAAGAGGGGTATTTATTTAAAAAAAAAAAAAAATTAGCCCCCCCCCTGCCAAGGGTGGGGAGGGAATGAGGGAATGATATAGTGGATTAATGGTGGTTAGAATTACGGCCACAATCAGGATTTTTGGTATCTTAAAAGTGGCCGTTAATGGTAAATTGTTTGCTTAATTTATGTGTTTTTGATGAAATTAAAAAAAAATGTCTATGTCTATGTTTTCAGTTAAACTTTAAGGATTGTATTAGTTTGATAATGGAAAATTAATTCGTTTCACAAGATTTTTTGTTCACCATGAGCGTGTTCCACCCTTCTACAAATAGTAACTATTAGTTACTATTTCCATTCCAACCTCACCAAAACTTACTACGCTGACCGTTCCAACCTTCTCGAAATAGCAACTAATAGTAACTATTTGCTTACCACGCTCAGGAGCGTAGTTAGCGTAGTAACTACGGATCTCTGTAACGTGATTGGTCGGATTCGCCCGTGGAAAACAAATAATTCTGCTGGAAAACAGAAAAATCGTTCCAGCCTTGACGGCAAAAAGCCAGAATTCATGACGTCATGCGTAGTAACTACGGTAAGTAGGATGGAACCCTCTCTATATGTTATGTTGCTTGACGAGCACCCCCTTTGGGCATGTAACGAGTACCCCCTATTGTGCCTGTAAAGGATTTAGGTAGCTTAATCCCTTTCATCCGTGGATGAAAGGGATTTCATCCCCCCCCCCCAAAAAAAAAAGGTATTGTAATTGCAGCCAGCGCATGTGCAGGCCTTAAAGAACCCGTCAAACTACATAATTAATCCACTCTAACCCGCTAATGACTATTCATTCTTATTTTCACTTCCTATTCTTTCTTATTACGAAGAATCCTATCCCCACTTTCAACAGTTTATATTGATTTTTAAGCTTTAGTGTTCAACTCTTCTTGAGGCGTTGTAAGACTAATACTGCGAATATACCATTCGCATGCCAATGATGATGGTGCCGAAAATCGCAGCCACCTACCCCTTCGATGTTACCTACCGTCCAGAAGTCTCTTCCCCAAAATTTTCCCCAAATTTCATTCATATCGGACTGAATAAAATAAACGACAATGCTGGCCGCTCTGAGACTTTCTCCATAGTTTCTTAATCGCTTCAGCGTCACAGAGGGGCCTCGGGCAAAACAAAAATCCTTGATGCTACGTACCGTTCCGAAATCTCCTCCCCCAAGTTTCTCCCTCGCCTTCACTTTGCAAAGGGGTATTTCGGGTAGATCAAAACCTTCGACGCTAGATGGTGTGGTTGCTGGCATCAAATACGACGAAAAGCGAAGAGCCGATTCGTCGCCATCGAATTCTTCCTCCAGTGAGTGTAGTATCGGCCGGCTTCCCTAAAAAATAAAAAGACACATCAGGGATAATACTAATAAATGCATTGTTTTACTTTTTGCTCTCCGCAGAAAGCCATTGCCAAAATATAAAAGACAGAACAACGTATAAGTGTATGGTTTCAGTCCAGTCAAAAATCCGTCACAGCAAGTTAACCCATCGGAACATCACCCGTCCGATTGCTAATAAACAGAGCAAAATAGTACTAGGAAGTGGCACCAATACCTATGATTTCCATGCTTCGCAAACACTATTTCTTGTAGCACCGCCCACTACGCTTGCGGCATTTAAAGCGAGTCAGACTTTCGAGCTTATAAATTTCCAGTAAAGCTAAGATGCGGTCTACACGCATCGAGGAAACAGGGGAGGTTGCATCTTTGTTTTGCTGTGTTCAGAATAATATAATAATAATAATTGTATATGAAAAACGAGGGCCATATACAGATACAGGTTATTAGTAAACGTCAATCACTATACAACTAATCGACGGAAAGCTTTCTATATTCCAGCGCTCTAGATACAAACCGACAAATCTTACTAATCAGGATCAGCGCACTAAACAGGATCAGCGCTTTTGAACGTTAATTTTATGTTATTTGTATTTCATGTATCGTAGTCTAGCATGTTATTGACCATATTTATCATAAGATGTCGGTATAGATGTCGCAAAAGTTGTATATATGTGTAGATTGTTTTGTTATGACGTTATGTTTTGACGTAAAACAACCCATCGGCTTGTCCGTTATCTGTTGTTTAGATTATATTGAATTGAACTGAATTGAAGTGTCGGGATATTCCCACAAAAAATCTCCCTAGAGAGATCTGTAAAGTTATCAAAGCCAGCACTAGTGCACGACTGATTGAGTTTCACTAGGAACGTTCTCTATCGCTAGTGGTGCTAGCATCACTAATAGTTAGAATAATAAAATTTTGGGAAAAAATAATAAATATGCCCCGTGTAAGACCACTGAAGGCAGCATATCTGGAGTCATTGAAAGATAGACGTCAAGATTCTTGGCCTTATCAAGTAAAGAAGATCCTAGAACAATGTGGCCCCCCCGGATGTTGGGGAGAGGGACTTGGACCACAGTCTCCCGAACAAGGTATCCATGAATTGGTCCGACGAATACTTCAAGACCAGGAAATTCAATCATGGCATGAGGAAAAGGACCAGGTAGAATCGCTGCGTTTTTACGCCAAGGCAAAAGATTGCTGGGGTGAAGAAATTTACCTTAAGTGTGGTCTGTCCCATGAGGAACGCGTGTTATTTATGGGTTTGAGAGGGGATGGTTTACCTCTTGGTAAAAGAAGAAAATATCTGGGTAAAGTCAGGGTTAAAACTGGTCCTTACTCTTGCCCTATGTGTGGATGCGAAAATGAAAGTATGAGCCATTTTGTGGGTGAGTGTGAGGAATTGAATGGGTTGAGACAAGAGTTGTTTGGAGTGAGAACGTGTGGGAGTGAGTGGATAATTGAGAGAATGAAAGAGAAAAGTTTCCAGGCTATTCAACTATTTGGGAGGTTCCTCCGGATAGGGTTAGCACACAGGGAAAATTGTATATCCCTGTAAATTTAGATATTGATACAGTGTTATTGTTGTTATATCTTTTTTCTTTGTTGTTGTGGTGCGATGGCCCTTGTTGGCTTTTATGCATTAAAATATCTAAAAATATCTATTCGACTCTGTGTCACTTTTTCCAAGTTCTGGCGCTACCACTACCGTTATTTTGATCTGCTAATAACGAATGTTAGCCACGGCCTCACTGTCCATAGTTTGTATTACCGAATACAAGAATGCGCCTCCCTATTTTACATGACGCCAAACTTTTCTTTCGTGTGCAAGAACACTTAAAGAATGTATCAAAACTTGGACATTCAACCGTCAGCTTCTTCCTGGCATGGGCAACACGTATGGGGGGGGATCTTATCGGCCAGTCGGTAAACAATAACTGAGTCGACACGAAGCCCCGCTTAGCTCTGCTCTCAGCAGCGGAAAGTGGTAATGATAGATATTTTTCTATAAAATAAAGATAACCTCGAACATTGAACCTCGTCGTGTGTTTAGCAAAGAGCCAGGAACGTCACCACAGCAAACGTTGATGATTGGTTTACATAGATTTTGAATTAATTTGAAGATTCGTTTGGTGACGTTTCTTGTCCTTCCCGAGGTTAACGGGACTGTTGTGGCTCAAGAAAGCCCCATCTATTTTGTTATCATTCCCAACCAAGGTGTAAACACATACGCTATCTCGGCAGGCAAGGTTCAGGTTATTGCTGATAGATGACTTATGTCTCTACTCTTTTCTGATATCCTTTGATACTGATCATGCTGATCGCCATTAGCATCATCACTTGATCATGTCCGGTAGCGAGTGACTCAACATCTTGTAGACAAAGGAGACTTTTTGTACATCGTATAGCTGAGTATACATTTATCTTCTTGAGAGAGAAAGAGAAGAGTGCGTCTGAGCCCTCGGCTACCTAGGACATCCCTACCCCTCGTTTTGTTGATTAGTTTTGAGAGCGGAACTTAAGGTCAGGCCCACCGGTCTTCAGATTTCCACGCTATCCACCAGGGCCCAGTGACCCTATTAAGACCTAGCCTTATCACCACCTTTGAAACAACATCAGGGAGTGTTTCGGACTTGATCATGTTAGACCAGTGAATTTTAGGCACGAAAATTTGTTCTCCTTTCCCGCTATCGCCCTTCGGACTATTTCGTATTAAATTCATTCATTCATTCATGGCAACCAATTTCAAGCTACAGAAATTTCAGCCTCAGGAGAGACTGAAAACATTCGGAAGGATGAACTTATTGAAATTTAACTTATCAAATTAAAAAATATCAACAGATATGTACATTGTTAATTATTCAATGATAATTAATTGTGGGCTCATAGACGGAAATAAAGTCTCGGCGTCGCCAAACCACATACAGGTGGGGACAAAGGGGGTTAACCAACACAGAGTAGCAAACTGAAGGAATTGTATATATGTGCGTTTCTTATCGTATTGTGACACTTTCATAGAAGGAAAACTGTTCAGATATCAAGATAGAAAGAAAGGACTTGATTTCAGCCTGATTTGAAGCAGAAACAGCATATTTTGAGACACTCTTTAATGCCGCTTGCACGCAATTTCATGTCTAAGCAACTTTAACATTCCGCTTACGCCTTAACAGTTTCAACGTTCCACCGTTTTATTTATCATGTCCCAAAAAAGGATAACTCTGACGAGAGTCTGCATCCTCGATTTCGTTTAAGTCTACTTTTGTTTAACATGGATGCATGGCTATTCCGGTGATAGACATTATGTTGCATTAGATCTCACCCTATTCAATTCTGAAAGATGACAAAAATTAAGATAATAGTAACAATAATAGTTAAAGACGGTGTCCTATTTGTTCATCCGACGTTGATGTCCGTGTGTGGGGGGGGGGGGACTCATACTTTATCTCTTGGGGCAAGGAAGGATTTTGGTCAGAGGTTAAGCAGTAACCAACAAGTAATCAAAGAGACTTAGCCCAAGACTAAGAAACGGATCCTGATATCTCACCCATCGATTCCCAGCTGGCAGATATTCGATAGCCCAGGGATCTGTTCTATTCTTATGGGTAAAGACGTGGATTATTTCCCTGAATAGGGGAAGGACGAAGGACGGAGACTTATGTTCTCTGTTTTCCTCAATCGCGGATTAATCGGTCAAATGCCATAGCGCAAGAGGAAGTGGTCATGCTCGATTTGAGGGGAAACGTAAGGCAGCCAATGAACATATTTCAACTGACTTTTGTTCGATTTATACTGACAACAAAATTAATCAAAACATAGCTTAATATATGTATACTATGAAAATGCTCATGAAACCGTGATCGAACCTGAAAATAATATAAAGCACGCTGATGTTATTCGTGGAATTGATGGCAGCCATTCCTGTTTGATATAAGGATGAAATTATAAATACCCGTAGTACAGTTACTCGGCTTGAAGGGAGTTAGATAATTCAAATGTAGAGTATGTACGGCGACACTCGAATGAAATTTGACCGCTAGCTTAGTTTACACTGGCACCGTCAGTTAGGCCTATATAGGCTGATGATGATACCTTACCTTACCTCTGAATGAATGAATGAACGAACTTTATTACCCGTAAAGTGTAAAACACAAAATACGGAGTATTGTGAAAAAACAAAACGATAAATAACGAAAAAAACGACAAACTAACAAAACAACATGAACAAGCTAACCAGCATCAATAAGAAAGAAGGTCCGCAGACGGTCATAAGCGTGAATCAAGTTAATGGTCTTTTTACATAGATCGTCACTCGAAGTCTGAATCCGAAAGGGCACGTCTATTAGTCCAAATCGAGCAATGACTTTTCTGATCAATGACTTTTTTTCACGCTATATCAATTTACTCCTTAACCTTTACAATGGCGCGATCTCCGTTCCACTCCTTCCAGGAATCCTTTGAAGAACCTTGTTTTCCCCATTTTCTAGGTAATTGAAATAGCCACGTGACGTGCCTGGGCATTGTTATGGGTTCCCAAAGTTTAGGGTGGCAAAAAAGCATTTAATGAAATTTAGAGTCGGAATTCCATTTCAAAGCTCTGGAATGTTGGATATTACAGTATCCAGAACAAGGAGTGTAACAAAGTTGTCTGAGTCATGGGGAAATTTGTGGATGTGCTAGAGAGAAATTCACGAGGATTTCCAACAAAATAGGCTGGAAATGCATGGAGATGGAAAGCGACAAGTACCACCATGCTGGAGAAATAAATGAATGAATAGAATTTATTCCCCATCATATTTTGCAATAGATAGAAAGTAAAAAGGAAAACACTTACATAACTGATGGGAAAGTGTAATAGAGACTTCTGGTAGGCTACGGAACGCCGTTTAGAAAGATTTGTTATGTTTTCTGGACGATAATGAAACGGCTGTATGGTTTTAAGTGTTTTATTTGTTTGTCCTTCTTCTACTCATCTTTCAGTGTTCCTTAATACTCTTTGCAAAGATTTCTTGATTAATTTCAAGTAAGGATTTATTTTGACTACCCTCGCAGGCTTATTCAGGCTTCCATGCAGTCAAAGGTAGTGCCGACATGTCAATGGTATAACAAAGTGTGCTATAAGAATTGTTACGAATGAATGATGAATGAATTTATTCCCAGTAAAGCCCAAGGGCCATGGCGGGAAACATAATACAATAACACAAAACAAAATATCATACACTCCGAAAACAAACCAAAAATCAACTTCTATAAAAATAGCTCACGCTGGGTCATAGCTATGTTATTATATTCTGTATGTATAATACAAATTATCAACTTGCACTTGAGCTTTACAGTTTTGTGGAAGGTTTTATTCTGTTGATGGCTTTTTAGAGTTGGCCATATTCTGGGCGAAAGCTTCTGCGCTTTCCCAGGCGGATAATTATACGTAAAAGCAGTAAATTAATTATACACATAATTCAGAGTTGTAAATAATCAGAGATTTGTACATATACACTATGCACACGCACATTTTATCTTCCGTTATATTTACTTTTATCTGCATGCCGTTCAATTCGCATTGTTCTTCTGGTTTTTAGTTACATGTCGTTTTATTGTTTGCTGGTTCCGCATCGTTTCTCTGTTGTTTTTGTGCTGGATTTTATGGTTTATTTATTTTTTGCTGAGTAGGGTTTGCCGGAAGTGCAACCGAAATATCCGAAATTGTGTTCACATCATCTTAAGAGGGATAACGAGCTGACCAAGACAAACAAGACCAAAGGTTTCGATATCTAATCCAGACAACTGGGTCTTGTCTTAGCCAGATCCAGTTATCGCCAGACTCCTTGAACATTTTTACAATTAAATTCAGGAACAGATTAAGGCCAAATAGCTAATGATCTGAGAAAACCAAGTTCAGATATGGATTCAGCATGTGTGTTTACCCCTATAAGTCACGTCTGTTTTGAGGAAAACTTCCTGCCACTTCTGCCAATATCCCGGTTTCGGCCGAACTCCAGAACTACTTGTCCGGCAAAAAAAGAAAGCTGAAAAACGAACTCAGGGTATGTTCTTTCCCGAATATTGAACATCAAATCAACTTCAAATAACAATTTAACTTGTCAATAGGATCAACTAGAAATAAAACTTTAACTTTTAACAGTTTTCCGGTTTTGGCCGGATTCCGGCCGAACTACATGTCCGGGTAGAAATTGTTTTCACATAAGTTTTCAGTATGTCTTCTTGCCTTAAATCGAACATCTAATCAACTCGAAATGAAATTTTTACTTTTAACAAACTTTCCGATTTCGACCGGATTCCGGGCGAACTACTCGTTCGATGACAAAATGGTTTTCACCATCGTGCTCAGAATGTCTTCTTACTCCATAATCGACTATCACATTAGGTGTTTCAAAATATTTTGTTTGCCCCTTAATTTGAATCCCCTCCCCCACCCCTAAATGTAGGGCTACAAAGCCCATCTACGAACTCCGTTGGTCCGACAACCCAACGAATCCTCACACCAAGTTTCATCAAAATATCTCATTCCCTTCAAGAGTTATCGTGCTTACAGACGGACGGACAAACGGACGGACGGACGGACAGACGGACAACTTTTGCGATGTCATAGGTATCCCTCCACTTACGTTTTGAGATTCCAAATCGGAAAATCTCGTTTTTCTATTTTTGTTTACAAGGAATAGTCAGCTAGGCTTTAAACTTTATAACTTTACAAGCATATAACTGATCGGAAGATTGCCTAATGTCCTGTATCCACTGCATTGTTTCCACCTTTCTCTGACAGGATTCTGGCTCGATTCGTCGAAGAAGCGAAAATCTGTGACAAATCGCAGAATTATGCGACCTGTGGCAACAGTGACATGTAACCAACAGCCCAAGCACTACATGCCTTCGAACAAAATGCTGCCGGTTCCTTTTATTGCTAATGAATGTAGTCGTCCATTATTTTGTCAAAGCAGAAAGTCACCATATTTCGGCCGATTCATACATGACTTGATATCACAGCCTTTTGCCACTTATTAACGAGAAATCTCACTTTTTCATCTTTATCATTATATCCCTCAAGTTTCTTGCTTGATTTTTTTAATTAGGCTACCTATAAAGAACCGTTCGCAGAATTCTGGTTCGCTTCGTCAAAGAAGCGAAAATCTGTGACGAATCGCAGAATTCTGTGACCAGTGACAACACTGACATGTAACCAAAGCTACCGCCCAAGCAGCGCAACATACCTTCGAACAAAATACAGTCAAACATCGAGGGCAGAACAAAATAACACTAAAGAGTAGTGCCAAGATTTGAAAAAAGTTACACAAACTCGAATAGCAATGACACTAGCACCACTAGCGATAGTGAACGTCCCTACTAGAACTCAATCAGCTTATCACCAGCGCTGGCTCCGATAACTTCATATTCTGAACATAGCAAAAAAATGGAACAGCCCCCATCGCTTCCTTGGTGTGTGCAGACCACATCTTTGCTTTACTAGACATTTCTAAACCCAAAAATGTGTTTCGCTTTAAATGCCGCAAGTGAGCCGTGAGGTACGGCCCGTTTGCAAAGCATGGAAACCATAGGTATTGACGGTACTCCCTAGTGTTATTTTGCTCTGATCGAGGTTCGATTCCTGATCAAGAAAATCTGTTTGCTTAAAAACGTACACTGTAATAGGAAGGGCTGACTGACCTGTAAAATGAGAATTTGAAACCGAAAAAAAGACACAACGAATTTCGAACTGGCATTGCTCCTTTAAGAGCTATGGCAGAAATGTTTTGAATAGTGATCTTTTGTACCATATCTTGTTCGCATTCATAGCTTCATTCCTGCTCGTACTTGTCCCAGAATACACGAGACTCATTCCTAGCTTCCATTCTACGTAAAAGTGCGGACACACGATCAGGATAGGCAGCTCCCGGACTGGAATTCCTGCCCGGATTTTTGCCACCATCATCACTTCCATATGAATGAATATGAATATATTTAATAGCCAATTGGCCGTACAAAATACATGAGTTACAATACACTTTACATCACTCAATACTTATCTTTATTTAACTAATACACTCTTTAAGAATTGGTATATTTTAAGTATCTTAGCTTTATTTTTGTTTCAAGAATATCGGGGAACTTGATAGTATACCCATTAAGAAAGTGTCTCCTGAGGTCTGAGAGTTGCTCGCATTCAACCAAAAAATGGCCCTCTTCCTCTGTATTAAAGCACAGGGGGGATTCTCGCTTGCTATTTGGGATCTTAAAATCCCAATTACTCCGACCACGTACTGGCAGGCAGTTCGCTCGAAGCTGAAACCACAGGCGCTGGACCACCGTACAAAATACTGAAACCACTTCCATATTGAAAATTTGAAATTTTTTCAGCTTGAGAATGAAAGTGCAGGAAATCCGGCCGGGAAATCCTGATTGTGTGTTCGCACTCTAATAGTGCGAACACACGATGAGGAACGGGAGCTCCCGGGCGGTAATTCCTGCCCGGATTTGCGGCACCATCATCACTTCCATATGGAAAAGTTGAAATTTTTTCAACTTGATGATGAAAGTGCAGGAAATCCGGCCGGGAAATCCTCATCGTGTGTTCGCACTTTAAAGCAAGTTCAGTACGGGCAAAAGGTTCCCATCCTCTCACAGGAGAAGCTGGTTCCATCTTTCGTCGAAGTTGGGCAACACCAACAGAAGATATTTACAAAGTCGAGAATGAACCTTGAAGTGTCTGTCCCAGAACATCTATCCCCAAAGGAAACAAAAAACCTATTAAGACTCCCTCCCCTCCGTCCCGCCAGCACATCTATCAGAATCTGCTGACCGCTAGCAATACTTGTCATTTTGAGTTAAGGGGTAAAGGGAGACCGAGGTCAGATGTAAGACTTTAAACTGTCACAGTGTGACATGTATTAAAAATGGGAAGTAGTGAAGGAAGTGGGAAGGCTGATAGGAAGAAGAGAAGATTACTTCGAGTTACTCTGTTGTCTTTGTTGAAATTATGCCATAGCCATACATTGACGGAGAAGTTCAAAATCCAAGATGCAAGTGTTACCCTTTTGGATGTTTCTTCGTCGCTATCCGAAATCATTGTCAACAGAGCCCAATTAGCGCACGACCTTCTCCACTGCTTCCTGGCCGGATTGAAAGTTAAGTGTCTTTTGCTGTGTGTTTAAGTGTTTCATTTATTTTCTTCATTTACTCCGCTTTTCCAAATTGGTGGGTTACAAAAAAATTACTTACTTACTTACTTACTTTTCAGAAAATCTGAAATAAGGGGAGTTTCTTCAAGGCTAACAGCCATGACAGGAGCAGTTGGTCTATTTTCAATGTTTAATAAACTGTAACCGCATTCAACGTCCCAAGCTCATTTTTCATTTAAAAGAACACCCTACATAATTCGGATTGTATTAAAGTATTGTTTTATTTTTCACTACTATTCTAGCATGACGTTCAGGATACCTACGGCCGGCCTCGCAAAGCAAAATTCTACTATGACGTGGAAAATTCGAATCTTAATACAAACGCGTCATTTCAGTGGCCAGTGATCAGCTCGCCGAAGGTAGCTCTCTGCGCGGCCACTTAGATTTGTAAATAGTTTTCGTCAAGTATAAAACACATGTAAAAGCTCATAGAGGTACCGCTAATTCGACAGGGAAATTTTACTCCATTAAGATCGATTATTCGTGAATAGCGAAGCACCGAAGTAACGCATTTCCATCGGGTTTTCAAGCCTCTTAAAGGGAATAAGTAAGTAAGTAAATAAATAATTTATTTATGACCCGCCATTTAAAAGCGGAGTACGCAAAATAAAATAAAAGAATAAATAAAACACAACAAATACAATTGATGTTATGAGACGGAAAGCGATAGTTAGTCTTGTTGCAAGGGCAGAAGTTTCCGAAAATCCACTTTTAAAGGCAATTCTTGAAAATGCAGAATGCCGTTCCGGCCATTTCTACCGATTTTTCCGTCGACTGTGTTATTGCCGCAAGTCACCGAATGGTTAAAATGATTGTATATATTTAGTAAAGAAATGTCCTGTGTTAGCGTACTTTTATTATGTGATGTGTAATATCACGAATTAAATAAATTGATTGATTGATTGACAATATACAATTTTTCGTTCATCGGCCAGAAAAGAATGTAGAGTGTCATGTGCTGGCTGGGCCTAACGCCTGACAGTTGTCCATGATTTTTGGCAGAGCCAACGAAATTTCTAGAAGCATGTGGCTTTGGTATAACTTTGCCAAATAAAGCAGGTGCTTCGCATAATTCTTCATAAGTGATGGGTAACTAGATTGTCCGAGCTCAGCCCTTTTCAGTTAAACTTTAAAGCTATGGTACCCACAGAACGTGACAGGAAAAATCGGCTTGAAGTTGAAATTGTGAGGAGCGTTTTGTTGGCCGCTGAAGACTCCACCTCGGGTATTTCTCTTGTGAGCATTTCAACTGGTTAAACAGAGCAGAAATCAACACGAGAGGAGTTTCTCGGAAACTCGTTTTGGTTCTAGAATAAAAGTGATTTCTTCTATTTCTGTTTGTTCATTCGGTGTATAATAAAATTTAAAATCATCTCTAGGATCCGGTTTCCCTCCTGGCTGAATGGTTAGCACGCTGAACTCACAAACGAAGAGTCGCTAGTTCGAGTCTCGGTGGTGCCAAACGATAGGTTTGGGGCTGGGTCAGAGGCTTGACACTATAAGACAAGACAACCCAGCTTCAAATGAGTGGCACTAGGATGGCTTGCCCCGAATGGTCCATTGCACTGGCGGAGGGCAGAGCTGCACGTTCAGCACCAGTATAACAAGGGTGATGCTGCGCCTTTAATTTTGTATTCACTGTGTGTTGCATTTTGGTGTCGTCATGCAGTACAAACATCATAATGGCGGCTTTTGCTGGGACTTTTGGGGACTGCTTTTGCGTCGAGTATTTTAAGTCAATCGGTTTTGTAGGTATCTGTACATAAATTGCCTATTGCCGAAATTGCCCTTTTCGAGGTCATCCCAAAAGAAAAACTGGTATTCAGTCACTTAACTAAGTGCACAACTTCTTTCCCTGCAATTTGACAAAAATGGAGGAAAGTGAGATAACTTTTTCAGGTACCACGATCAGTTACCACGGTCGGACCGTGGTATCTGAATATCAGATGCCAGGACAACTTTCCAGATACCACGATAACTGCAAAAATGCCTTTTGATCGTGGTATCAGATACCACCATAACTCCAAAAAGCGACGTTAGACCCTGGTATCAGATACCATGGTAACTATTATCTCGACACACTCGGCGCGCGTATACGATCAGCGATTTATGGCACCAGAAAGTGTCTGCGTTATCTCTTTTTTTTTTTTTTTTTTCACGTAGAATGTATTTTTTTTTTCATTTATTCATATTCCGGATATGTCTTAAGTAGAAGTTTTTTTTTACTTTTTCAAACTCGACATCGGATCGTAACAATAACCAACTTTCGTCTCTATATCTTTTTGGATTTATCATCCGTTATTTATCTTTCACCATTTGAGTCCCATTGTAAGAGAAAAGATTTCTTAGCCAATTGCATCGCTGGATTTTATTAATGTCATAATCTTAGTCACGTCCAGAGCAAAACAACACAACAAAATTAACCAGTGGTAATTTGCTCTGGTAATGTCGCTAGTAAGAGGAAAGATTCATAGCCATGTACGCCGTTAGGAAGTTTTCTTACCCTTAGTCGTATTCTGTCGTATTTCTACGAGGTACGGTATGTAATCCGACCTGTCTTTTGTTTATTGATGTGGTTTATTTATGAACTCGATTATTTTATTTAGAAATTTGAATGCCATCAGATAAGTAATGTTGACCTGTGGAGTTGATTGATAATGCTTGAAGTGTCTTTTTTTGAATTGACATATTCAAGCTATTTTTATGTATTTAAAAGTATTATGGATTGAATCGTGATTCATTCATTGTAGAAAATAAGTAAAAGTCAAAAGCCGTGTCGACGAGCTACTACCTTTTGTATTTGTGTCCTCTTTTCAGTTACTTTTATTATGTACATAAGAAAACACCGGTTAATTTTTATTTATTTTGTCTTTTCTTTTCCATAGTGTTTTGTTTTTGACAAATAGAAATAATCTGCTAAATCAACTAATTTTTTTAATTATTCGTCGGCGTTCTGCCCTTCCAAGGCACACATTCTTGTGCTTTCTGGACAGATTTGTTCATAATAGTTGTGTTATTTTTTTAAATATATATTTTTACCAGAAAAAAATATTTAGTGACCTGATTTGACCTATTGATACTCTTTTTGATAAATGTTTGAACGGAAGCTATTTGACGGGAAACTCAACACTCTTAATGACTAACTCTAAGTGCCGATAAAGAATTCCCGTATAACTACAACGTTTTTGCCCCTGACCCTTGTGCAAAGCTGTCTGCAATTGCCAAGGATCTTGACGTTTCTGCCCTTGGCCATTTCTCCGCATTCCGTCTGGGAAGAAGATTTTTAGACCCGATTAGTCCCTTTCCGATTTTCTGATCTTGTGCGTTTACTACATTAGATAAATATTCTTAGAGCCCAAGCTGACTTTGAAACATATATTCAAACAATGTTTACTACATTACTGAAAGCTCAGTCTATTTTTTCCTTTTCTTCGTCTGTACTCCACTATTTCCCTCTTCAAGTGCGTAAATAAAATCTCATCATCATCATCAGAATCGCCGTGTACCTAGCGGAAGAGCCGCGAGCGTCATCACAGCTGTCCCCAACGAACGCCCTTTATTGGTGACACAGGATTTGAGTCGTCGTTCGGGCGACGTTTCTTGTTCTTCCCGAGGTTCGCTGGCATGTTTTAGACTTAGTCATACGGAATATTGGAAAGTGCAAAAGCTTCCTTCTCTGTGTTTTGAGAGAGAGACTGGTCGCGTTCCTCGGCTGCGAATCATATTCGTTATCATCAGGGGCGTCACGACTGGGGGGGGGGGTTCCCCCCCCCCAATGCTGTCGGACAGTCGGTAAAAAATAACCAAGTAACCGTGTTTTCGTCAAAACAGTTAATTTTGTTCATGAAAACAGTCGGTTTTTCTGAAAATTGGTCGATTTTCGTCGGTTTTTCTGAAAATCAGTGGATTTTTCTGAAAATCAGTCGATTTTTTTCAAAAATATAATTTTTGTTGTTGAAAACAATCACTTTTTCTGCAGAAAAAGTCGGCAAAAATTACTAGGCAGTCGGTAAATGCCTCGTCCCCCCCAAAAAACATTTTGGCTAGTAACGCCTCTGGTAATAACAGTTACGTAATTTAATTCTCCACAAAGCATGCACTTTTACAGTAGAGTTATGCTTTCTTTGAACGTGGGAGGCCTAAAGGTATGTTCAAGATCTAGCGAATTGCTACGAAAGAATTTCCAAGAGCACCAAGGAATCGTAGCCTAACACAATTCCCGGGATAAGTCCCTCCCCGTGTCCGCAACCACTTCACCCCTGAAATATTTTATTCGATTTTATAAGTAGTGAAGTGAAAGACAAAAATGCTCTTCAGCCGGGATTTGAACCCAGGACCCTCTGCTTACAAGGCAGTCACTCTACCAACTGAGCTACCGAGGGGCTTGTGAACAGAGTTCGCAACCCACTACAATAGTCTGGTAGAAACCGGCAATAGGAACAGTGATCTCGCCCGATGTGAATCCATCTAACCAGTTCCCATCCCTATGTCACGGAAATTAATGATCATACATAGATGGTACTTTAAATAGATGTTTTTTAAAGTACCATCTATGCATCCATTGTCAAAATTTTGGTCTTCGGTTGTTCAAGAAGTTTATATATCAATCAGTAGCACCTATGGGCGCATAGTCCCCAACCGGGAAATTTGTACAGCTCCTTCTGCGCTCCTTCTATACTTTTTCGTTCTGGCGTCACTCATGTTCTGCGAAAGAAGGAAATTAAAAAGATAAGATCAAGTCATTTTAAAAATGCAAAGCACCTGCTCCAAACCTGCCACAAATTATGTCATAAGCATACATTGACGGAGAGTTCAAAATTCAAGATGCAAGTGTTACCCTTTCGGATCTTTCCTCGTCGCTTTCAAAAATCATGGACAACAGGGCCCATCCAGCGCGCGACGTCATCCATTACTTCCTGATCGAAGATTGAAAATTAGGTGTCTTTTTCTGTGTGTTCATGTGTTTTGTTTATTTTCTTCATTTACTTCACTTTTTCAAAATGGCGGGTCATAAATAAATTACTTACTTACTTACTTTGTATTGTGGATCACCCGTCTGTGCGGCCAGGAATGATCGAGTATTATTAGTTACCGTCCTTTAAGTGGTATTGTTATTGTCTCCACTAGTCCTCATTGTAGTGCAGTGGGTCAATAAAATTCATTCATTCATTCATTACTTTATTCCGAAATCTGGCGAAAAAACCCTCCTACAGATGCGATAGCTGATAGCTGGATATAGTCCTAAATAGTCACTACCAAAGGAGTCTCTAAGGCCACAAAGAAATCCTAACATAATTAATGGAATATGCTTTGCATTTTCCGCGATCACCTTCACTCTCTAAGCTGATCACATTATCCAGATCGCCAGAACTGGCGAAAAACCGTACTTCGCGTGAAGGCAGAATAGAACGTAAGAGCTGATAAAGCCATTAAGTTATGCCCAAGTCGTAAAGAATTCCGAAGGATTTTCTAAGACCACCGGGAAAGACTGTCTCTTAAAAGGATTCAGGACTTCCCGGGATATCTGAGAAGGGATCAACCGTACTCGGCATGTTTATTTGATTCTAAAGAAAAGGAAAAAATTCTGAAATGAAATTTCTGCAGAATCGTGGCCTGAGAGACTAAATCGAGGCTTAAACATTAAATACGGAAAAGCGCTTAGCAACAGTAGAGGCGTGATGTTTCCAAGCTACGCTTCCTTTGTCATGGGAAACCTACGAGCTTGCAAGTTTGAACGGCAACCTTTAAAATCACTTGTTGGCATAGATTTGCAAAATTTCGAAGTGATATAAAACCACAACAGAGAATGTCGGCGCTTTGAGGATCAGCAGTCAAATTGCGATATGTATGAAAACGTCGAAGATGACGACACCTCAATGTCAGATTCAAATTAACTCGACGAGGACTGGTGTGCGCAACCGTGGAAAGTGTACTGAAGGGCCCCAGAAATGGTGACCCAGAAATAAATGAACACCATCACCAACCGCAAGCTACTCGTCGGGATTCAACATCCTTAATGCTTGCAAGTGCAATTGTACCGTGTTCTTCAAAACTGTTCTAACTGAAATTTTTCTGAAAACTAAGTTAACTATACCATTGAAAAGACTATAGCTGATCTGGTATTCTGTTAAATTGTGCTAAGTGTTAGATGACGATATGAGCACCATCTAACAGGTAGATTAGTTTTAACTTTCTGAGTTCCTACTTTCTTCACGCAGACGGCATATACAATTATGAAAATGTAGTTAGCACAGTTTTGAAGAACACCTACAAATTTAAGGTAATTTAAGGTAACAACTTGCGTGGCCATAGCCTGAAACTTACAGGAGAGAGGATCTGCAAAGACATTGGTCGGTGGAGCTTCGAAGATCGCGTGACTCTTTACTGGAATTAACTGGCCGAAGAAACAGCAAATTACGCATTACTGAGCTAATTCAAGAAAGAGATTGACGAACTGTTTATTACCCAAATGAATATCTACATATTTAGATTAGATTATATATGGGGTTTGTTGGAAAAAAATACTAAGAACTACAAAACCCTCCAGAAGTTTACACTTGTTAAGAGGTTTAACAAATCCCCTTTGACAGATTAATCTACATAACACTATAATAGAGAGAGAAATAAGAAAAAAGAGAGGAAGAGAAAATAAAAAATAAACAAAACTTATACACTTACTCGGTTCCTGGTCAAACCTCAACAACAAAAAACTATACACTCCCAAACAAAACCAAATAAACAAATAAAATATAGATGATTAAATAAACGGAAAGGAATCTTTGCCAACCTGAGAACGACTCAAATCAACATAATGACGATTTAAAACTCATATTGGTGGAGACAAAGGGTTTTAACTCGACGGAACTCACACGGATTCTTTGACCTTATTAGTGATTCTGGCAATTTATTCCATACAATCGGCCCAGTATGACTTAGTGAATCTACATATTACAAAAGAATTTTTAGAGGCTTAATGGCTTTATCGTTTTACAATAAATTAATTATTATGGCTTATGACGGGTAAGCTCTCGGATATAACCGGAAAGCTAGTTGAGCTTGCTGATAAACTCCCCCAGACAGTGAAGGCTCTCCCAGCTCATCATGGGTTTGTCCGCCTCCTTAAATAATCAAGTGTTTTTGTTGTGTATTTAGTCGTTATTGTTGTATTTCTTTTTCTTTTTTTGTTTATACTCCGCTTTTGTTCATTTGGCGGGTTAAAAAATAAATAAAATAAATAAATAATAAATATAGTATTATGTCCGTCTGTATCAAGGCTACGGTCAACTTGTTAAGATACGGAAGGGCGCCCGAGCCGGGTGAATATAATGCGTGCTGAACTGTCCAGTTGTAATTTTTTTTCAAAAGCCGAACTATGTCTTAAAAATGTTCACTTTCCCTCTTTATTGTGTTTTCCGGGTAAAAGAAAAAGCACCAGACACAACTTTTTATTCATGAATCGCTCAATGCCAGTTATATTGCAACTTCACCGCGCTTCAGCCGCACGACAAGACTGTCCAGGAATTTGTTTCGGGGTGATTTTGCCTATCGGGCGGGGGTTTGCCTGCTGGTTGGGCAAAAAAGTACAAAAAACACATAGATCAGAGGGAAAAGCCTATAAAAATGATTATTTTTCGGGGGGGTCAACCCCCCCCCCCCCCCCTGGATACGGCCTTGGCTGTACCATAGCTCTGACCAATTTGTTAAGATTGGGATATTTATTTTAAACCCTCGGAACGTTCGTATGTATAAACATGTGTATACTCAAAATATAACCATAGCGGTACAAGCGGTACAATTTCTTTGCAAACCGGGCTGTCCACCTGCGGAACTCCCTGAAGGTGAGTCTTCACCTTCCGGAATCTGGGTTCTCAGATTTTTTATGATTTTTTTTTTATTTCTTCTGCGATAATTAAAAAATCCGGAAATCTGGAAGTTCAAACGCCCCCTTTTTCCAGATCATTTGTGTTGCGAGAGCAACACTTTGGTTTTGTCCTCGTTTTTTTTTTTTTTTTTTTTTTTTTTCCTATGACTCCGATTTCATTTTATTCCTGGTAACTGAGAAGGGTCTAACCTATGCGGTTTTTACGGAAAGTGTGGACCTTAGGCCGGATTGATGAATATGACATTACATTTTGGAAAGCTCCGTAGAACTCTTGCCTGGGGCCAATAAGGATGGTTTTTGCTTGTCCTCGAGCCAGAGCCTACGGTTTGCGAAGTGAAGTGGAGTTGTATAGCCTATGTCAGAGAGGACTATCTGAAGTTGTGTAGCGAACCTTTCGTTTCATCAAAAGATGTTTCTGCTTTCGAGTGGAAAGCTCCGTTCTAGCACGCAAGCAGGCAGGCACCAGTTTCAAATTGAAGATGGACTAAAATCTATAAGTGTTAAATATATGCGGCAGTTACCCGGCCCCACAGCCAACATATCTTCTTTGAGTGATAAATAGAAAAATCTACAGAGACAAAAAAGTGGCTTTTTCCCACGGGTCCGAAAGTGCTGCTATCTATTGTTTCTGTCCATGTCTGCGACGATTTCAGCTGAGTTTTTTTTTTTTTTTTTTGCACTTTGGTTTGTGGTAGAGTAACGGTATCAGATGTGCCTCTTAAACTTTAAAAGTTCTCTCATTGCTAAAGAAACTAGAGCTTATCCTTTGCTCCTTTCTAAGTCGTGACGTTAGAAAGTTGGCCTACGGCTTCAGTTGGCCTACGGCAATTTTTTTTTCGACGGCAATCGATAGCTATTGATGAGCTGATCAAAGTATATGTCATCCATTTTTTTGTACAAAAATTCCTTCATGAGATACACCAGTTTGAAAATTTCAAAGGGGTTGACAACTTCATAGTAAGGTACATTGAAACCAAAAATAGGCGATACCAGTTATGATACATATAGGGGACTTTTAAGCAACAGTCGACTGTTAGCCCATAATCATCTTCGGTAATGCTAGTTGGTATACCTGTTATTTGTTTCCGGTGTATTCGATGGTAAGAACAATTTGGTTCCCAATGGTAAGATATGCAAGGGACTTGTAAGTAATAATCGGCTGTTATGCTACAATCATCTTCTGCGATGATGGGTTTGCAGCTTTTGCTAGCTGGTGTACCCATTATTTGTTTCCGGTTAACGTATTGTATATCACGGGAGAGGGACTTGTAAGTAGGAATCGGTTCACGAGGGGCTAGGAATTTTTGCAAATGGGTGCACATTGTATTCGATTTCTATAAATCTGACGGTAAGAAAGTTTGTGTCGATGGTCATCAATGTAACCGAGGATTAACTGTTTACACAACAGATACAAACGAAAATATAAAGCAATGAGGTAGTTTCATAATAATTAATAGTGTCATCTATGGTATTTTAATCCTGAAAAGTTACGGATAGCTTTCTATTACCAACTAGATTATATAAGATATTGTTCCAAGTTTTCATCCGTCACGATGTCTACGATTGAAAAGGATAAAGTACAACTGACTGCAAAGTTAATTTAGTCCCTTCTTACTATACTATTTTGTTGTTGTTTTTACAACGCTGAAGAATACTTTTTGATCATATGATTAATTTTTTTAGAACATCCCGTTTAAAAAGCTTATGCTATAATCATCTTCAGCGATGAGGGGCTTGCAACTTTTGATAGCTGGTATATCCATTATTTGTTTCCGGTGAATTTGATGTCAATCACGGGAGAGGGACTTGTAAGTAAGAATCGGTTCACGAGGGGCTAGAAATTTTTGAAAATTGGTGCACATTGTATTCGATTTCTGTAAATATGACAGTAAGAAAGTTTGTATCGATGGTCTATCGTTATAACCTAGGATTAACTGTTTACGCAACGGGTACAAACGATACGGTAATGTAAAACAATAAGGTAATTTTGTAATAATTAATAGTGTCATCGATGGTATTTTAGTCCTGAAAAGTTACGGATAGCTTTATAATATCAACTAGATTATATAAGATATTGTTCCAAGTTTTCATCCGTCACGATATCTACGATTGAAAAGGATAAAGTTCAACTTCGACGGCAATCGATAGCCGCTGATGAGCTGATCAAAGTATATGACATCCATTTTTTGGTAAAAAAAAAATCCTTTATGAGATACACCAGTTTGAAAGTTTCAAGGGGTTGACAACTTCAGTAGTAAGGTACACACTGAAATCAAAAATAGGCGATACCAGTTGTGAGACATTTAGGGGACTTGTACGCGACAGGCGACTGTTAGCTCATAATCATCTTCGGCAATGAGGGGTTTGCAGCTCTCGCTAGTTGACGTACCTGTCATTTGATGAACAATTTGGTTCCCAAATGTAAAACATGCAAGGGACTTGTAAGTAATAATCGGCTGTTATGCTACACAAATCTTCAGCGATGAGGGGCTTGCAACTTTTGCTAGTCGGTGTGCCCATTATTTTTATCCGGTGAACTTGATGTCTATCACGGGAAAGGGACTTGTCAGTAGAGTCGGTGCACGAGGGGCTAGAAATTTGTGCAAGTTGTTGCACATTGTATTCGATTTATATAAATCTGACGGTAAGAAAGTTTGTATCGTTGGTCTATCGCTGTAACCTAGGATTTACTGTTAACGCAACGGGTACAAACGATACTGTAATGTAAAACAAGGTAGTTTCGTAATAATTAATAGTGTCATCTATGGTATTTTAATCCTAAAAAGTTACGGATAGCTTTATAATACCAACTAGATTATATAGGATATTATTCCAAGTTTTCATCCGTCACGATGTCTACGATTGAAAAGGATAAAGTTCAACTGACTGCAAAGTCAATTTAGTCCCTTTTTCCGATATTCTTTTGTTGTGGTTAGGGCAATCGATAGCCCTTGAAGAGCTGATCAAAATATATGCCATCCATTTTTTTGAACAAAAATCCTTCATGAGATAAACCAGTTTGAAAGTTTCAAGGGGTTGACAACTTCAGGAGTAAGGTACACACTGAAACCAAAAATAGGCGATACCAGTTGTGAGACATGTAAGGGACTTGTAAGCAACAGTCGACTGTAAGCAACAGTCGACTGTTAGCTCATAATCATCTTCGGCAACGAAGAGTTTGCAGCTTTTGCTAGTTGGTATACCTGTTATTTGTCTCAGGTGTATTCGATGGTAAGAACAATTTTGTTCCCAATTGTAAGACATGCATGGGACTTGTAAGTAATAATCGGCTTTTATGCTATAATCATCTTCAGCGATGAGGGGTTTGCACCTTTTGATAGCTGGTGTATCCATTATTTGTTTCCGGTGAATTTGATGTCAATCACGGAAGACGGACTTGTAAGTAAGATCGGTTCACGAGGGGGTAGAAATTTTTGAAAATTGGTGCAAATTGTATTCGATTTCTGTAAATATGACAGTAAGAAAGTTTGTATCGATGGTCTATCGCTATAACCTAGGATTAACTGTTTACGCAACGGGTACAAACGATACGGTAATGTAAAACAATAAGGTAGTTTTGTAATAATTAATAGTGTCATCTATGGTATTTTAATCTTGAAACGTTACGGATAGCCTTCTTCCGATATTGTTTTGTTGTTGGTTTTACAACGCTAAAGAACAGCTTTTGATTATGTGATTATTCTTTTTAGAACATACCGTTTTAAAAGCTTCGATAAGTTGACAATTTCAGCATTTAACCGACAGCGAAGAAACAAAACCAAAGTGTTGCTCTCGCAACACTTTAGTGAGGAAACAGTGATGGCGGAAACAACAGATTCCTTCAAGAGAAGGGTAGACAGCGACTGGAAAGGCGTGACCCAAAAAAACAAACTACAGGGATTCAGTTTCCTCTTCTAGATTGTACCAACTAGATTGACAATGATCCCTTCTGCCAACTCCCTCCAGCCTGAACGTCCGCAAAGAGAGTGTGCGGTACGAGCAGCAGTTACCAAGCTGGCTCCCTTCCCCTGCGGTGCTGGTGTACTGAGGTAGATTGTTATAATTGTTAACCCCTGAACGAACGCGCACCCTGCCAACTCCCGGAACACCGAGCTGGAGGGCATGGGTCACAGCACTGCGACTGCGACAGTGCGACCTGCGTTGCGATTTATTTGAAGTTCATTGCAGAGCGGGAGCGGGTGGCGAACTGTAAATATACGTTTTATTCCTGGCGGACTGCGTCAGAAGGTATGCTGAACTGAACTGTTCCCTGCCTCACCCAGCGTACAAACCAGCAGGTAGCTGGCAAATAAAACGAGAACGAACAGTCCGCTGTACTATGGACTTCAAATAAAACGCAACTCTGGCCAGCTCACCGCGTTCGCGGACTTGCCGACTTCAAGAATAGCAAGTTGACCCTTTCATCGATGAAGGGTGCAAAATTGGCAAGTGCGCAGGTGGACTAGTGCCTTACTGAGTAGACCGGTAACTTGATGATTTTTAGGGAATCTACCGGATTATTGCTCAGGGAACCTACCGGATTTTGCTCATGGAATTTACGCTAAATGTTTCACACGGAATCTACCGGAACTTGTCTCAGGGAATCTACCCCTTGGAATCTACGAAATTCGGCTCAGGAAATTTACCGGAATTTGTGAGAAATCTTTAATAAGGAATCTACCGGAACTTGTCTGAGATATCTATCGGAATTTGCCCCTGGGAATCTACGAAGTTCGGCTCAGGGGATCTACCGGAATTTGTGCGAAATATTCCACAAGGAATCTACCGGAATTTAACCCTCGGAAATCTACGAAATTTGGCTGAGGGAATCTACCGGATTTTGCTCATGGAATCTACGCTAACTCTTTCACAAGGAATCTACCAGAACTTGTCTCAGGGAATCTACCGGAATTTACCCCTGGGAATCTACCAGAATTCGGCTCAGGGTTTCTACCGGAATTCGTGCGATATCTTTCACAAGGAACCTACCGCAACTTGTCTTCGGGAATCTACCGGAATTTACCCCTGGGAATCTACGAAATTCGGCTCAAGGAATCTAAATGGGATTTACCAGAATTCGGCTCAGAGAATCTACCGGAATTTGCGCGATGTCTTTCACAAGGAACCTGTCGCGACTTGTCTCAGGGAATCTACCGGAATTTATCCCTCGGAATCTACGAAATGCGGCTCAGGGAATCTACCGGAACTTGTGCGAAATATTTCACAAGGAATCTATCGGAACTTGTCTCAGGGAATCTACCAGAATTTGTGCGAAATCTTTCCCAAGGAATCTATCGGAACTTTTCTCGGGAGATCTACCGGAATTCACCCAATGAAATCTACCAGAATTCGGCTCAGGGAACCTACCGGAATTTACCCTAAATCTACCAGAATTCGGCTCAGGGAAACTACCGAAATTTGTACGATGTCTTTCACAAGGAACCTACCGCAACTTATCTCAGGGAATCTACCGGAATTTACCCCTCGGAATCTGCAAAATTCGTCTCAGGGAATCTACCGGAATTTGTGCGAAATCTTTCACGAGGAATCTACCGGAACTTGTCTCAGGGGATCTACCGGAATTCACACCACGAAATCTACCAGAATTCGGCTCAGGGAGCCTACCGGATTTTGCTTATGGAATCTACGCTAAGTCTTCGCAAGGAATCTACCGGAATTTACCCCACGGAATCTACCAGAATTACCCCACGAAATCTACTAGAATTCGATTTGGCTCAGGGAATCTGCCGGAATTTGTGCGATATCTTTCACAAGGAATCTATATTGTCTCGGGGAATCTATCGGAGTTTACCCCACAGAATTTTCAGGAATTCCACTGAATTCTAAATCCATACAGAGTCAACAGCTTTCTCACCTCCTTTCCGGTGATACGGGTGAACCGAGAAGAGTTCAAAAACGAATTAGCTTTGTTTCGAAATGATGGAAAAAGTCGCCAGGAGGGCCTCGAAACAAACAAAAAGTTTGAAGACATATTCGAGGTCTGTCTTCCGTGTTACCACTAGTATGGAAAGCGTTCAAGGTGGCTAAGACAATCCCTATTACCTCAGCAAAAGGGGAACGAATTTTTAGCAAGATGAAGCTGGTTAAGACCACCTTGCGTTCAACAATGGCTGACAATGGCGTTGTGGACAAACGGAAAATGGTTAAAACGCGACGAATAAATGTCTAGGGTGTGTTGAATGTCAGATTTTTGTTTTGTTTTAAGTGTTAACGAGACTTTTTTTGTTTGCTCTTGTTTACAATACATAATTGAAGTCAGAACACAACAGTATTCTAGTATTTCTGCAGAGATTATCACTACGTAGAATTTTCGGTAAAACCTCGAAAAATTCAGGTAAAATCTTGAAAAATTCCGCTAAAATTCTGAAGCTGCACTCCCCTCATCAGGAAGGTGTCGCGACGCCCCTGCATATAAGTAGGAGAGTCCACGTTTAGAAGACAATCTAAGACTAATGGTGATACTGTACACTGTATACCAATTGCCACATTGTAAAAATAAGGATTAAGCAGTTCTGTGGAAGGTTTTATTTGAAGTGTATATAAAATATTCAGGATTTTTGGAGTCGGACGTTTTCTAGGTGAAAGCTTCTGCGCTTTCCCAGACGGATGGTTACCTATACATACAAGCAGTAAATTGTAAATATACACAGAATTCAGAATTGTAAATAATCACATATTTGTACATATTACACTTTGAACGCGCACATTTTATCTTTCGTTATTTTACTTTTATCTGCATGTTTTTTCAATCCGCATCGTTCTTCTGGTTTTTAGTTACATGTCGTCTTATTGTTTGTTGGTTCCGCATCGTTTTTCTGTTGTTATAGTGACGGATTTTATGATTTAGTTTTGTTTTCCGCTGACGACGGTTACCGGAAGTGCAACCGAAATATCCGAAATTCTACTTATCCTTCGCACATCATCTTAAAAGGATAACAAGCTGATCAAGAAAAAAACCAAAAAATCTCGTTTCTTCTAATTTGTTTGGAGTGAATTGTCAGCCTGGCTTGAAACCTTATATATACGGATGGATTAACGTCAACTTGGAATCAAGTGAGTTTTAATTGTATTGATTAAGAACGTACATTGTAACCCTAGTTTGCTCATATCTACATTCCCTAGGAGAAAGACCCCATGAGCCCCCCCACGCTACCGAATCGAACATACAGTGTATCTTTAACCGATTACACTGGGCGAAAACTATTACACCCAACTTCATCTACGTTTTCAACGAAGAGGTTTAATTTTGTTTGTATGTGTATATGCTGCTTAAGATTATGTTAGGTAAGTATCCTTAGCAACGGTATTATTTTATTACTGACTAGTTTAACACAAACTCGTTCATATTTTTTTGTCTAAATAAATTTATCTTTGTGTTCTTCACCTACTTTTATTTTATTTTAGATTATAGTCAATTTGTAAGATCGACATTTTGATTATCATAATTGACTATCAATCAGTCAATCAGCTTTGTTAATCAAATTGCTTAAAGCTTCAATAGGCCGTCGGAGACAAAAATACAGCTACCTTCTTCCTACCAACACACTACATCGCGCTAAAACTGTATATTATGCCTAATTACATTTACATCCGTTCTAAACTTGGATCTCCCTACGGTTGTAAGAAATTCTGGTGGTGTCCTGATCTTATAAACTCAGGGCCAGGAAAAAGCAATTAGCCCCAAGATTACTCCCGGAAAAGTGGCACTAATCCAGTAACGAAACACAAAGGGATCATGTTCCCCTTGGTTATAATCAATTTCCCATCTCAGTCCTGAACTTTAGACCCGTTTTCGGACTTCATTTAGTGTAAGGATATACGGAGGATACGGAAAGGTATTTTAAAAAAGGGGAGGAGCTGAACGATTTTTCACATTAAGGATAAACTGGCTGCTTTAGAAATGAGGAAGGAGATAATTTTGGAAGAGATAAAGGCAAGATAGACAATATAAGATAAGATTTATCTCCGTCAAAGCACAAAGGGCCATGGAAACAGCAAAACAACACCAAAACGAACCATAACCCCGAGAACTAACTACAAAAAACTCTCCTGCGGATCATGGCCATCTTTCTTCCCAAATTTCTGTCATCACTATAGCCCCTACTTTTAAAAAAAAAAATTAAACCTTTCCTTGCCCAACACCATTTCCCCAAATATTTCCTCCCTCAAATCTGTTGCCTCCTGACACCCAATAAATGGAAAATACATTCATTTATTTTCCCTCACATCGGACAAAAGTAAGGATCGCATAGCACTCTAACCTTACACAAATATTTTCTTCTTAATCCTACTGGTAAACAATGATGATGGTGATGAAATTTTATTTACGCACTTTAAGAAGAGGAAAATAGTGCAGTACAGACAAATAAAAGGAAAAAATACACTGAGCTTTCAATAATGTAGTAAATGCATAAGATCAAAAATTCAATTGCATTTGATGTAAAGGAATACCCGCCTTAAAAATATATTTCTTCCCTCCATGTTTCATTGGTTGTGGTGTAAAACCCAGGGAACCCGAAGCAGCCAGCCTACACTGCCATTCTTGCACCCCCTGCTTACTCTCCACTTTTTTCACAATACTTCCTATATTTGGGTTAACACGTATGGGTTAACCCGCTATGTGAAACCACATCTAGGGTATGGTAGGATTGTTGTATCCTATTTAGTGTTGGGCGATATTCGAGATCCATAACGATATATCGAAATATCGGACCAAATATCGGTATCGAATATCGAAACGTAAATATCGAAATTGAAAACGATATTGTAATTTTTGTAAATAATCCAACAAGTTAAATTTATATATCTGAAACTGGAGCATTATGTTCTTCACAATTCAGTTTCTATTAGTTCGAAGTTCATGCAAGATGCTCTCTTACGACACTTTTACTATTAAATTTTCGCGAAATGAGACGTATACATAGCAAACATAGTACCGAAATATCGATAGCGATATATCGATTATCCAATATCGAAAGCGAAAATATCGATATACCGAAAAATCCAAATATCACCCAACACTAATCCTACCTACCACTACAAAATGGATGCCAAAGCCTTGGAGGGAGTTCCAGAGCCATCTTGAGGAGGGTTTTCGCGAGATCCTGGAATCACTTTCCAGCGAGCGGAGCGCATCGCGAAAACTGTGGGAAAGCGATTCCTGGAATCACTTTCCACTTTCCCGCTGGACTGATCGCGAAAACATATGGAAACCTGACATCGCCTGGAAAATGTTGAATTAAAAACTATTTCTAATAAATATGGTTCACTTAACGGTTCTTTGATTCTCATACATTGCATCGAAGCCACCCTAATAACGCTTGCCATTTTGTTTATTTATTAGTGATACTTGCACTGTTTGTTTCCCACACATTTGAAATTCCCGCCGAAACATTCATTTCCGTGGAGCTTTCCACTATCCTCGTGGAATCACTTTCCGGAAAAGCTGCTTCGGTTTCCGAAGCGCGAAAACCGGGTTGGAAAGTTGGAAAACCATTGGAAAGTGATTCCGACTTTGCTTTCCAGCTCGCGAAAACCCTCCTCAAGATGTCTCCAGAATTAATGGTCCACTTACACACTGCGTAAAATCCGAGCGTATTTTGAAATCCGAGCGTATTTTACGCACGTTTTGAGCTTGAAAAGATTTCTAGCAATACGAACGTTTTTGAATACAAAACGGACCGATTTCTCTATTTACGTCCGTATTACTAGAAATCTTTTCAAGCTCAAAACGTGCGTAAAATACGCTCGGATTTCAAAATACGCTCGGATTTTACGCAGTGTGTAAACCCACCATAAAAGCCTACAGTACCATGCTTCTCAGTCTCTCAAACCGACGTAAGCGTGGCGACCTGATGGTCAAAACATTTTTAGATTCTAACTTTGTCCCTTAATTATCGAGGGCTCCCAGTCAAAATCAACAAGACGCCATTCTAAGAAGATCCATCTATATAGGTAGAATCGGCACAGTTTTACTTTCTGGAACAGCCTTGCGGAAAAAAACTGTCATTGGACGAAGACTGGAAACATGACTTACGTTTTTGAAGATACTATGGTATCTGATACCACATTCTAAAGTCGTTTTTGCAGTCGCCGTAATATCTGATAACACGGTCAAAAGGCGCTTTTCAGTTATCGTGGTACCTGATATTCAGATACTACGGTCGGACTGTGATAACTGATCGTGGTACCTGAAAAATTCATCTCAAGGAGTCAGTTTTGTATCGAATTGGTGGGAAAGAAGCTATGTCACACTAGATGTAAGTGGATATCAGTATTTCTTTTTGGATGATTTCTAAAAGCTCAAATTCGGCAATCGTACTTTTTGCAGAGTAACCCTATATCAGACATTACGGTAACTGCAAGAACGACTAATTGCAGATTCAGTTCTGCAATTCAATTCAATTCAACTATGGTGAATGTCGGCTGCACTGCGATGACAGCGAGTCGATGTAACAACAACATCTACCAACCATCTAGGGACTGTAAATTGGGATCCACTCATAGGACAATTTCAAAATTGTCAGAATACTGCGGAGTGTTTTTTAGAAAGAATTGGATTTTGAACGTAGGTGAGCTTCGTGATTACCAGCTAGCATGTTTTTCAAAGTGTAAATAAGGTAAGCCCTGAGTACTTTTATCATTTTTGTAACACTAACTCGTTTTATCCACCTTATTTTACCCGACATTCGGAGGATTTAGCTCACGAGAGAATAATAGCTCACGAGAGAATAAATACAACAAGAGCAGGATTTGTTCTCAGGAACATAGGTGTGAGCGTCTGGAATGACCTTCCAGAATCGGTCAGAGCGGCAGTAAGTCTGGCATAATTCAAGAGAATGGTTAAATCCCATTCTTTGAAAAGGAAATAAGTTCGATAAGAGGAAAGGGTATTTGTTTAAAGTTATTTATTTTTATTTTATTTTTACCCCCCCCCCCTCCCCCGTTAGAATTGCGGCCAAAATCAGGATTCTTTTGTCTTAAAAGTGGCCGTTAATGGTAAATTGTTTGTTTAATTTATATGTGTTTTGATGAAATTAAAAAAAATGTCAAAATGTGAAATGTCATCAAATGAGAACAGTGGAAAGATTTCCCAAATTCTTAGCCTCACCTACTTTCTTATAAATTACTTGAATCGTGATTTATTTAGGTTAGAGCTACTCTCCTGGTTCTCATAAGGTCCTTTTCCCCAGTGCTCCTACCTGCCAATTTGTACTACTGTTATTATTGTACTATATAGAATAAAATTGAATTATTTGATGATGATGATGATGATGTTTTATTGATCCACCAAAATTGATGATAATAAGATAAATAATTATATAAATACGCAAATCAAACAAACATTAGACCGAACTCTAATCCATTGGAACGACTAAAATAAACAACAACACATGAAAATGGCGAAGGCAGATTAAACACCACAAACAATGACAAAAACTTTAAAAACACTCTAAAAACATTAAAACTGAAAAAAAATCAAAATTTAAAACAAAACCAAAAAAAAATCATAAAAATAATTTACCGCTCATGGAGGAAAGATGATAAATTATACTTGAGCCCTTGCAACTTACGTCTAAACTTTTCATGCTTTTTCATCATAATTTCAAGAGGGTTTTTTATACCATAAGTCTCCATCATATTAGTATTGGACTCATACCTGCTAAAACGACACAACCATTTTGAAAAAGTAAAGTATCGGGTTATTCCTGCATCCGAACAATCGAACGTACCCCACCCCTTTGAGACCAAGCCCGACCACACTACCAGGTCTGTCTCGATATAGGTCAAGCTAACCATATAAATATTCTTTGAGCCCAAGCTCACTTTGAAACATTTATTCAAACAATGTTTATAACGGATACGACGTAGCTGGAAGAAGTACGGAAGATCTAGTACGGGAGAATCGTAGCTGACGTATCCGTTATAAACATTGTTTGAATAAACTAACCATATACCTTCCCAAATAAGCGAAACAGCTTCAGTAACTTAAAGTCTTTGATTCATGTGGGCCGAGAATAGAGAGAGAGTGAGAGACTGCAGAGGCGTTACTAGCAAAACTGTTCGGGGGGTACGAGGGATTTACCGACTGGCTGTTAACTTTTACCGACTTTTTCTGCAGAAAAACGACTGTTTTCAACAATAAAAATGACATTTTTGTAGAAAATCCACCGATTTTCATGGAAAACCGACTATTTTGACGAAAAATCGACCAATTTTCAGAAAAACCGACTGTTTTCATGAGAAAAAGAAATCAAATGTTTTGACGAAAAATCGCGGCGCTTCGTGCCGACTCGGTATTTTTTACCGACTGGCCGACAGCTTTTGGGGGCGGGGGGGGGGGCGTCCCCCCCTCCTCCCCCCCCCCCCCCCCCCCCCCAGTCGTGATGCCTCTGATAGGTTTATTTAGACAATATCATAGCTGACAGCTAATTTGCGCTGCTTCACTATACTAAATAACAAATTAACAAAAAAAAAGGGATAATATCACTCGGCTTTGTTTAGCAAATCCGTAAAAAAAAGGTACAAACGAATTTGCGTGGCGGTTCGTTCGCGAAGCTACTGGAACCAGTTTATTTTGGTGACGCGTACGATTGTTGGGCGGTGTAGTGGGTGGTAAGATGTCTCGATGCTGGGGTTTAGAGAGAAGAAACTTCCCAAACCTCAGGATAATCTGCTCGTATCTTTGGGCCAACGTGGGAAGGTCACCATCATTTTTCGATGGGTCGGGTTTTTACGAACAGACTGTTACCTTTGTTTTCCCCAAAATCCTCACGGTAGCCACGTTAACCACAAATTACTGGAACACAATTCACTCCTGAACGCCAATCCGCCATTGCTAATTAACTATTCCTTGATCTTCTGTCGCTGGTCAAAAGATTACTAGAACCTTCGACTGGCGTGTAAGAGACTGGCGTGTAAGAGGATTAAAACAACTAAGTATATCACCCTGTGGACGTTTAGATATGTCGGAAGAAGGAATCATCGGCCAGTTTGACATTTTTTGGTCTCCGAAGCTGAATATTATTTAGCTCAATTGCAGAATCTTCAAGAAATCACTATAGCGAATTTAGTATAGTTTACGGCGTTTGTTTATTGCGATCTAGTTTACATTCTCAATTCTTTCAATCAACAAGAAAAATCAGAAAACATAATACTTAAAGAAATCGAGAATGCAAATGATTAGTTTAATTTTTTTTACACATTTTCCATATGCCTGCTACAATAAAAACATTTTGTTGGATCCAAAGTCAAACTATGATTCCATCCTCCCCATATCGGGCGCTTCCGACACGCATCGCTAGATGATGCGGTCGGATCGAGTCGTGGCTTCATCTTGGATCTTAGTTGGGGGGGGGGGGGGGGGGTCTAGACATTGCCAGTGCTAGAATGCTTATGACCTTTAATTAGCTTCAGTATACCCCACCTTATCTTGCTGTATGTGCGCTTTAAGGAAATGAGTGAAACACGATGTAAAGCAGGCTCTTCAGTCTTTCTAGGCTTCATTTTTTTTACTTTTCTGCGTTTTCCGGATAGTCACGAAAATACAAACAGTAGGTGTGGATGTTTGAGAAGGACGACCAAGGCTACCTCGTCTTGTCGATCGCAAACTTTAAACTTCTTGATGAGAGCAAACGAGACTTACGTTTATGATGTCGGTGGTAGCGTAGAATCCTTCATTGTGATTTACTGGTGGATAAAATGACGTCATGCTTTGGGAATGCATCCGATTCAAGGACTGAATAGATGGCGTCAGTTTCACCAATGCGGGGTGTAGTATGCCATTCTGGTAGATGCCATTGGTGCTGAATGCTAGGAAGAAAAGGATAGAATAACAATGAGCATTAGAGCCAATCACTTAACGACACAGACACTAGAGAGGTCGGGTTTTCATGTGATCCAAAATATACATATTTGGTACCAAGTTACTGACTAAACCCAAAAACAAATAATCACAAGAACCTCCGTCTCCCTAACTATGTAATAAGACCATGCGGAGTCGAATATACTCTGAGACCCTACCCGATGCAAACGAGCGGAGGAGGAGCTAAGCAAAACGTCATAACTTGTTAGCTCTACAAACAGCTACAGCCGTAGAAGAACACAAACGCCGTCTAAGTCGTCCTTTACAGCTGATTGGTTGTCTATCATAGCGACGTCACGTTTAACTCGTTGGAGACCGGGTTCTCCACCCCTCCAGTCATCCTACGTTTTCATCTGGTATGCGCAGCGGCGAGGAGGAAAGTAGACGGGTATCAACCCAAACCTCACAGAAAGCACCTCAAGCTCCGCTCAATTTTATGGGGGTATTTGGTGATGCAATCACATGATCTTTCAATACCGACCCGAACTCATCCGACTCTTTTGCCCAGATGAAATATTTGTAGCCTGCGTAGTAGTATGGTAGTAGTTACAAAAAAGTTGCATTTAATACTATATAATATCAAAGAATACTATCATTTTATGTGACTCAGGCTGGTCCAGTCTTATGTAGTAGTATCCAGTAGCATCCTGTCTTGCCATAGTAGCATCCAGTCTTGCTAATAGTAGCATATAGTATTATGCAGTAACACGGTAGCCTTGAAGTAAAAGCATGTAGTAGCATAGTTAGTACTGCATGCTACTTTGTCGTACTACTCCATAGTACTATTTTGAGATACATTTTTCATAGGGCTCTGTATTTATTGTTAAGCGTTCATTCATCTTTTTTCTTATAACTAGGCTGCACGTAACAAATTCATTCATTCATTCATTCATAGTCGCTGCATGAGACCACAAACGGAGGTTCTATTGGAATATTTGTTCTTGGCTAAAAAATCACCCTGTTTGCATAATATATTTCGAAACGGAAAATGGTCAAGTGGAAAAACAAAAATACTTACATTTCGGTGTTAGAATCACCGGATCTTTCATTATCGACCCGAACTCATCTGGCTTCACCTTAACAAATCCTGCATACGGCTCTTGATAAAGGGTCGAATTCGAGTCGTTATCCCCTTCATTCACAAAAGCGGGGGCAAACAAATCCCCAGGACGAATGCTCTGACCTCTCCCCGGCATCAAATGCTTCAAACTTAATGTCAACTTTTTCTCTGCGTTAGATGGGTATACGCTCGTGGCTGAGAAAGACTTCGGAGTATTTTTATAGCATTTCCGGACGAAAATTACAGTTAATCCGGCAAATAGAAGAATTCCGGTGGCGAAGAGCCCAGTGACTAGGACGATCAGGGTTTGTTGCTTATTCTGCGGAAGTTCTTCCGGCTCGGAGGGTTGAAGTGGGAGTCCGGTGGTGGCTTTCGGGGGTTGGTGGCTGATGTCGGGGAACTGGTGGTTGGTCTCGATGATATCGCCAGTGAAATTTTCTGAAAAAAAAAGACCAGTTACTTTTCCAGTCATAAAACTAGCCGCAGACTCTAGAAAAGTAGTAGGCTATTTTTAACTGGGGTATACCCTAACGTACCAACGCTCTGGCACTATGCCCTACGGTTCAGGCATACAAAGTAGTATATGCTGATTATACATAATATCTCTTTTATGTAAAAAAAAAAAAAAACTTTATACGTAAACTTCGGAAACCGCTCGCGGTCACATCCCGAATTCGCAATCACCATAAACCGCGCTTAATTATCCAGGTCAGAATCATAATTCCCAACTCTCACCCGGCCTTCACAGTTCTTCGGTAAAGTTAAACATCTGACTGGTAGAGGCCCACAACCAGTTGATTTCATGAAGGAGGAGCCATCAGAGAAAACAGCGAACGACCTAAACTCTCATTTTGCTTCTATTGTTCAGTCGTACCCACCACTGCCTCCTGAAAAGCCACCTTCGTTTTCAGCTGAAGCACCATCCCAAAACTCACAAGAAGATTCAAATGTAAATTCTAATTTAATGCCTGAAATTTCAGTATCAGAAATTAGAAAGAAACTCTCCTCGTTAAAGAAAACATCAGTGGCACCGTTTGATGTTCCAGTAGCCATTGCTAAAGCTTTTGCTAAAGAATTGGCGTTTCCTCTTCATATTATTTACAATAATATCACCAAAACTGGATATTTCCCCAAAAAGTGGAAAATTGGCTTCATCACTCCCATTCCGAAAAAGGGAGCAGCTAATGATTTCTCTGGTGTGAGGCCGATCACTGTTACATCAATTTTTAGCCGAATTTACGAGAGCTTTGTTGCTTCTTGGCTAAAAAAATATCTCTCGGAAGTCATCGATAAGAGGCAATTTGGTAACATCCCGAAGTGTTCAACTGTTCACTATCTCGTTAGTTTACTTGATTTTATTTTTAAAAATTTAGATGAACCCGGGAAATGGATAAATCTAATTGCAATAGATTTTAAAAAAGCTTTCGATCTTGTAGATCACAAGATTTTGCTGGAAAAAATGGCAGAGAAAAATATTCCTGAATATCTTATTAATATCGTAAAAAGCTTTCTAACAAACAGAGAACAAATCGTAAAATATAAAAATAATTTTTCTTCTTCTTTACCGATTTTTTGCGGTGTCCCGCAAGGAACAGTGATCGGTCCTTTATGCTTCCTCCTCATGATCAATGAAATAGCTGTCGGGCTGGAAGAAAGATGGAAGTATGTAGATGATCTTTCCCTAGCAGAGGTAGTATTTGGAGCGTGTAAAAGTCAAACTTTCAATTATATTGAACAAGTTACCTCTGAAGCAGCAAAATTAAATATGGTGGTAAATAAAGATAAATCTTCAGTAATGACATTTTCATTTCTCAAGAAAAGCCTACTTGAATTCGAACCACCTATAGACCCAAACCTCCTCTGTAACAGCACTACCCTGCTTGGGGTAGTGATCTCTTCTGATCTAACTTGGCATGAAAACACAAGATTGATTGTAAAAAAGGCAAATGGTGCTATCCAAATGCTGAAGACTCTAAAGAAATTCCGGGTTCCTAAGGATAAACTAAAATTAATTTTCTGCATGTTCATCCGCCCACTAGTAGAATATGCATGTCCTGTTTGGCATTTCGCTCTTACAAAAGAAGAAAGTGATAAAATTGAACGGGTTCAGAAGAGGTCGCTACAAATCATCTACGGAGGTTCCCCACTGCCTTACTCTTTTTATCTAAAAGAATACAAACTTGACCCCCTTTTTGCCCGTCGAGAGAAACTGTGCCTAAAATTTGGCTCAACCCTCCTCCTCCACCCCATCTACAAGAACTTCCTCCCGCCCCCCTTTGTCCCCCTCAGATCCCGACTCCCCAGAGAGGCGGCTGCGAAAGTTCCAAAACTGACACCGGTTTACTCCAGGTCACAGCGTTATTCTCGAAGCTTTGTGCCGAGTTTTGTTCGTACTTTTAACAATTCGTAACTTGTGTGTTTTATCCTATTCTTTTTGTTTTTCTCGTTTGACTAAAAGATACCATATTTGGGCTATGCCTATGAGAGACTGTATCTTGTTTACATTAAATGATTTGATTTGATTTGATTTGATTTGATACTCACCAAAATAGAAAAGTATACACAAAGTTTTCAACGCCGTTCAAAACATATACTTATAACTTAAAACAATCCAACGATAACCATGAAGTGCTGAAGAAGAATTCAAACAATAATACACCGATGGCACTTTCCACAAGGGACTTGTACCGTGACCAATAAACCAGAAACAGGTTTTTTCGAATTCAATTTATGGGGAGGTGAATGAATTTAATGGGATGTGAACTGGTTAGATGAATTTGCCTTTCCGCGGGATCACTGTTCCAATGGCCTCGTTATCTCAAATGGTTAGAGCGCCTGCCTTGTAAGCAGAGGGTCCTGGGTTCAAATCCCGGCTGAGGAGCAGGAAAAAAAATTCAATCAAGACTTAGGCTTACGAAAGCTTACAGGATATGATGTCTTATGTGTAAACGATATCCCGATTTGCCGCCGAGACTTAGAAATTTTAGGCAGCGCGCGACAAAACTTTACAGAATCTGTCTTTTCGTGGGTTCGATATGAGGGTAATGGGGTAAGTCGAACTGGGCTACTCCGGGATGAAGGTGGCGGCAATGACGTACTTTTTGTCAAAAATTTGCAAACTTTATCCCTGACCTTCTGACTTTCGTAATCAGGAGATCGAAACAATACTAGGATAAATAGACAAAGCCGAGGATCTCAACCGGGCTGTACCAAGATGAACTCGTATTCACCATTTCTGTAAGCTGAAAATGACGCGATTCACGTTTTTGACACAAAAATTGACGAAGACGCAGTCTAATGCTAGGTTGATTTCGACCTTGTTTTCGGCCAAATATTAGTCCTTGATTATGACCTCGACAAACTTCGGTCAGGTTTTCACTGCCCAATCATAGACGAACGCTCGGGAAATTACTTTCAACTTCAGTAGCACTTAAGACCCTACGTCACCGAATATAAGACTCATAAGCGCTAAGACAATATGATCACTTTAAAGCGTAAAAGACGGCCGATCTATTTTCTCCTAAGACATCGTTTATCAAACCTTCTCATGTAAGCAAAATATAAATCACACTTCTCACTCCTCTTGGCTCACTGCCATTCAGATCCCTCTGTAAGTCAATACACGAAAGATCCCCAATCCAGGGGATATTCCCGTATCTCCGGTACCACCCGTTTCCCTGGTATCCCTAAGAAAGGCGCTCATCACTTCTAAGATACTCCACTTTCCATGTCGATATACAAGGATTCAGAGACAGCAGAGTGAGACACCGCAAACTGTCCGGCCCCCACGTAGAAGGAGAAATACAAACCAGGGGAAATACCTGGGTGAAACCCGTTTACGAATTCGATCCCACCTTTAAACCAAAGAGTATGTATACCAACGGAGGGATAGATAGACTGATTAATAGAAGCAAGGATGGATGGAAAGAGGGATGTATGATGGCCAGACCTTTTTCAAAAAAAAATTTAAATGCCGTGTAGTATCTTTTACCTCATTCCCGTCCAATATGCATTGGCCCGGTGACTACGCTTCCACTCACCCTCGGTGACGCCAACGGTCTTACACCAAAAAATTCCTTTAATTATTTTGACCGACGACCGACCTAACTAATTAGCATCGCCTAGACTATCCTCAATCTCTCCTTTTCTTTTTTTTTAAAGAATTTTTTTCTTTTTTTCTCTTACCCCTATTTTACCTTAATTTAAAAAACAAAACAAAAAAACTTATTATCCTTATTAGATCAAAACTTTTCTGGAATCCTATTTATTTAAAAACGAATCATACAAAAAAAAAAAAAAAACGGAATATTTATTTTAATAGCAGCTAAATTAAAAAAAAAACAAGACCAAAGGTGTCGATGGGATCCCAAAAATCTGATATTGGATTCAGACAATAGGGTCTTGTCTTCGCCAGGATAATCATCAGAGAAAACCAAGTTCATATACCTCTATAAGCCATATTTATTTTGACGATACTGACCGAGACTTCCTGCTTTACTTCTGCCAAGTTTCCGGTTTCGCCCGAATTCTGTGCAAACTGCTAGTCCAGCAAAAAAAGAAAATTCAGAAACAAATCCAGCGTCAAATCCCTATAAAGAACATCTACCGGTAATCAACTTTGAATAAAAGTGTGAATTAAAAAAAAAAATCCAATTACAACCTGATTCCGGACTAATTATATGTCTGGGTAAAAAATGATTGTCATATACAGACTCGGCCTCCTTAATCTGTCATCTAATCAAACTTTTGCTTTTAACAAATTTTCCGGTTTTGGCCGGATTCCGGGCGAACTAATTGTCCGGCTAGAAAATGGTTTTCACTATCGTGCTCAGCATGCCTTCTTACACCATAATCAACAATCACATTAGCTGTTTAAAAATATTTTGTTTGTCCCTTAATTTGAACCCCCTCCCCTAAATGTAGGGCTACAGAGCCCATCTACGAACTTGAACTTACCCTTGAACCAATGAATCCTCACACCAATTTTCATCAAAATATCTAATTCCCTTCGAGAGTTATAGCGCGCACAGACGGACAGACGGACAACTTTTGCGACGTCATAGGTATCCCTCCACTTACGTTTTGGGATCCCAAAAACTAAGTCCGAAACTACAAGACCTTTGAAGTCACAGGTGTCACTCATTTCCTCTGCGATAAGAAGGGTCCATTGGGAAAACTGTAAAGAACTTAAGATAAAAGGCAATAAGGCTTTACATTGTTCAATCTCGAACAATGGATATAGTACACTGTCGGAAATCTCGTCACAGATGACACAAGGATGCTCAGTTTCACTAGACAACACTCGAGATATTGTGATTTGGAAACGTACAGCAGTAATGTTAAGCATAATAAGTATTGACAGGAAGAACCGAAAAACAGCTAAAAAAAAAGCATCTGCTGACTTTTTATCATGACGGCAGACACAAAATTACAAACAGGTTCCATCCCAAGTGTTGTCTGTTGAAACTGCGCAACCTTGTCTTATCTAAATATTCTTTGAGCCCAAGCTGACTTTGAAACATTTATTCAAACAATGTTTACAACGGATACGTCAGCTATGATTTTTCATCAGCGATATTTCGGCCCTTCTTGGCAAGGGTCCTCGTCAGGCTGTCAATCCTCTATTTCAACTGCGGGGAAGGAATCAAACCTGTAATCATACATTACAGGTTTGATTCCTTCCCCGCAGTTGATCTAGAGGATTGAATCAAACCTGTAATCATACATTACAGGTTTGATTCCTTCCCCGCAGTTGATCTAGAGGATTGACAGCCTGACGAGGACCCTTGCCAAGAAGGGCCGAAATATCGCTGATAAAAATCATAGCTGACGTATCCGTTGTAAACATTGTTTGAATAAACTTGTGTTATCTGTTATGAAACTTATGACGGTGTAGAGACGTGTCTAAACGGGATGCCGATATAACTGATAGAAATACATCCTCAACACTAACGTTCTGGTTCACTATAGAGCTATTTCGCATCTGAGAGAACCTTATTTCAATCAATTGAAAGAGAACAGAGCGTGTTGTTTGAACTCGTTTAGAGTAGACTGACTGCGAGTTAACAACTGATCTGAGTTGTTTACCCTCTAGCGACAAAGAAAGGTAAAAGATATTTCCTTTCGTTTAAAAAACTTCACAGGAATAAATAGAAAATAATAGATGACACGATGACATGAGAGCTAGATGAGTGAAGAAAAGAGCTAGAAGCTCATTTGGTACTTGCAAAGTTGGGTCAGAGGATGACTGTGGGAGTTTGTCAACTGATCGTGGGTTTATTGTAATCCTTTAAGTAAGTAAGTAAGTAAGTAATTTATTTATAACCCGCCGTTTTCAGAAAGCGGAGTAAATGAAGAAAGTAAATAAAACACATAAACATACACAAAAAGACACTTAATTTCAATCGTCGGCCAGGAAGCAGTGTAGAAGGTCGTGCGCTGGTTGGGTTCTGTTGTCAATGACTTTTGATAACGACGAAGAAACATCCAAAAGGGTAACACTTGCATCTTGAATTTTGAACTTCTCCGTCAAAGTATGGTTATGGCATAATTTCGACAAGTGGAGCAGGTGCTTCGCATATTTAAAATAACATGATCTCATCTTTCTTATCTCCTTCTTTCGCAGAACATGAGTGACACCGGAACGAAATAGCGCCCCCGGTTGGGGACGATGCGCCCATAGGCGGTACGGATTGATCTAGAAACTTCTTGAACAACCGAAGAGCAAAATTTTGACAACGAGGATTTGAATGTTATGCCAAGCCATCGTAGAGATTCTGTTGATCTGACGACGAACGATCCAAGAGAGATAGAAGCTTTAGCATTCAATCGATTTGACGAAGGGTTGAAATGCAGGTACTCACATTTTGAGAGGTTAACTTCAAGACCGATTTTGAGAAGTTCCGACGACAGCTGACAGACATTTTTGGTGAGTGTGGATCGGGTACGGCTTACTAAGAGCAAGTCGTCCGCGTAAGTCGTCTTTGTAAGCAACTGAGGCACGAATGGTCCTGAGCCCTTTGGGATCACGAAAATGTGTCGTTTAGTAGAAAGTTTCTTTTGCAATTGAGATGATGATGCAAATTTTTAAGGGGGCTAATAATTCCTCTTTAAGCACAACCCTTGAGGCACAAATGAGCATGTGCTCAGATCATTAAAATGTATTCTTTAGTCACAAATTTATTTTGTACTTCGCGTCTAAGATTAGCAGTTTAAGGAATTCATTCGTAATAAGACCCTTGAGCCAAAAAAATGATCATTGGCCCTTGGGAATCATCAAAATTAATCGTTTGGTCAACAGCGTTATGATACACACTTTAAGGGGACTAGGAATTCTGTTGGCAAAACCCTTTAGGGACAAATAGTCATGGGCCCTTGGGGATCAATAATATATATATCATACATAAATTATTATATTAAGTAAAAACGGTAAAGTCCCTGATACGCCTGCCAAGCTTCATCGTCGTTGCACATCTGGAATTACCTTAACTCTGGATCAGCAGAATTTCACATCCCTCCCTCCAACTCCCCCCACAGTGCCCGGATCTGGTCCAGTCTTGTCAATTATGTATCTAGGGCTTGAGCTTGTTCTTTCTACCAAGTTTCAACCCGATCCGTCCACTCTGAACGTGTCACAGGATTTCCGGTCCCCCTCTCCAACTCCCCCAAAGTCACCGCATCCGTTCCAGACTTAAAGTATGACATCTGAGACACGAAGTCCTTCCAAATATCAAGTTTCATTAAGATCCATTCCCCCGTTTGAAAGTTATACATACGTCAATATCCCGTATTCCCTCTACCTCCACTCCCCCCACGATGGTAGGATTAGGGAAGTGACTATTTCTAAGCTAGTTTGGACGGGTCCCTAATATGCCTGCGAAGTTTCGTCGTCTAAACACATTTGGAAGTACCCTAACTCGCGATCACCGAACTGACCGACCGACGGAAAAGTGATCAGTATATGGCACTTGGGCGGAAGGCAAGAGCCATAAAAAGTAAGAAACCTTATAAAAAGTGGTGTGTTAAAAATCTATTTTTCGGTGCTCGAAGAAAAGAGCCACCTGACAACTGACTTTAAATCCAACTCGCTAATTAACCCATAGGAATTATCAAGCTCACAGCTTGAAATTATGAAAAATAAAATTTATTAATTATAAATTATTAATTACTATAGGTTTAAATGAAAACTGAACTTAAAACTGGAAGCAAACAAATTTTGAACTGTCTTTATTTTATCAAGAATTTCAATTTATTTTAACTCTCGTTCGCGAAAATTAGACCAAATGAACGAAAAACATTTGTCAGCAGAGACAAATATCTGAAAAAAATATTTTCTAAACAGAGAAAAATATTTGATATTCCGATTGGTCGGACAATTATGCTTTGCAATCCTTCCCAAAAACAAATATTCTTTGAGCCCAAGCTGACTTTGAAACATATATTCAAACAATGTTTACAACGGACGATTCTTCATCAGCGATATTTCGGCCTTTCTTGGTAAGGGTCCTCGTCAGGCTGTCAATCTTCTGGGTCAACGTCGGGGAAGGAAATGATTATTACATGTTTGTTTCCTTCCCCGACGTTGACCTAGAAGATTGACAGCCTAACGAGGACCCTTGCCAAGAAGGGCTGACATATTGCTGATGAAGAATCGTAGCTGACGTATATTCGTTGTAAACATTGTTTGAATATATGTTCCCAAAAACGCAAACTCGAGTGCTATTTGGCTCCCCCGTCAACATCATCGAGAAGTCCACAAAAAGTAGTGTCTGCTGGGGGAGGGGGGGGGCTCAGCATTCTAATTTTCTCTAAGGTGTGGAAACTACTCTCTCTGTGTGCAAATCGAATCTCTAGATGGAACAATAACCTTATGCAAACACGTCGGAAATGATATAATGGAAGTTGAGGGAGCCTGCGGAGATAGCTGCTCATTCGGAATAGAATCGAAGGAAGACTTGAAACTGTACTCACGAAGACTTCCTAAGCGAGGGAATACTCACCTCCCAAATGTGTGTACACCGGCAGTGCCGGAAAGGAACCGGGAGGGTGCTAGAGAGTGAGTAGCCCCTCATTCATAAGGCGCTGACAAACAAAAGAAACATTTGGAAGAGGCATTGGATATAAGTAAAATTTGTGTTGGTGTCAATAGGGGATTCTTTATATCCGTAATTCGTATATATTACTTATATCTGTCAAGTCTCCTTATATTCTACACATAAAAGTAAAGCTTTTCAATGCGCCGTTGCTGTCACACATTACAGGTATTTGGCTCTACTGAAAGATGGAAATAAGCGTTCCATCCGGTCGTACTAATACATTTTACGCTTTTTCAAGTGTAGTGGGTCAATAAAATCCCTTAATTCATTAATGCATGTGTAAAATGGCATGCAAACCATATAAAGACTCGGACGGTACTGCGACCAGGGTTGCCACGTCGGAAATATCCAGAGAGTGATCTTTGGCCCAAAACAGAGAATAAATTGGGAGTGAAATTTATTTTCATAAAAAAAGTGAAATGGCCACTTTTATTCGAAACCGTGTCTGAAAAATTACACATCTTAATAATTTTCACAAAAGAACTTGAAAAGAAATATCGCTTCTGGCCGGAATCCCTGCTGCAAAATTGACACATCTGGGCATTATCCTGCAATAGAGCGATGTCCTACGTCTACAAGAGTGACACAAACAAAATAGAGACACTATTGTGCGACATGTGGCAACCCTGACTGCGACGCGTGGATGGCGGGGTAACCATCAGACGCTTTCCGTACTTTACCCTATCGCTCAACAGCTGGCATAAGAAAGAAATATCTAGGAAACCACCTTCGACAAAAGCATGGACACCACATGAGGAGGCAATAGCCAGGCTTCACAAGACAAGTGAAGTAAGTACTTCACCCTACATTTGCCAGAGGTAGCCTACCCGTTTTACGTCAGCGTCAGCCTCTGCACCGTCAGAAGTTTCATACAATAATGCGCAGTTTCAGCAGATAACACTTAGGATGTTAGCTATTACACAGATGAATTTGATGAATTTACATTTGATGAATTTGCCTTCGGGCGGGCCGCGGGTTAACTGTTCCTATGGCCGGCTTCTACCAGACTATTGTAGTGGTTTGCGAACTCTGTTCACAAGCCCCTAGGTAGCTCAGATGGTAGAGCGACTACCCTGTAAGCAGAGGGTCCTGGGTTCAAATCTCGGCTGAGGAGCATTTTTGTCGATCAGTTCACTACTAATAAAATGTTAGCTATTATGTTTTTCAAACATTATGCATTAAAACTTATGCATTACAATAACTGCCACGAAGAGCTTTTCCGATTTCATGACGATAAATAGAAAAGGCAGCAGATTTATTTCCGACTGTGTTTCGACTCATTTTGTATGCAGAACGTTTTAATGCGTAACGTTTTAAAAACATAACAGCTATTATTTAATTTAATTTAACTTATTCATCACCCACACAATACATGAAGTAAATATGGTGGAGTAAGAATAAGTAAAGAAACACAAAAAAGAAAAAGAAATATACACAAAATCAACCATAGAAACGGATTAGACGGTGGTGAGGGGATAGGTGTGCATAAGCCGTACCGGAGAGTTTTCTGTGCAGTATCTCCAACTTTAAAGTTATATCAGGAACTAAAAATTTGCTAACAAGAATCCGGTTTTCTGTCCAAGGTGGAAGATACAGAAGAAATTTGCAGAATTTGAAGTGATTAATCCGGATTCTTTTTAAATTACCTTTCTTAAGAAGGGGGAACAGTCCTGAAGCATAAAGGACAGAATGATCACAGAAAGTAGAATAAAGTTTGGCCAGCGCACGTCTGTTATACTATGTTGAGTGTTATCTGTTGAAACCGCGCATCCTTGTGTTATCTTTTATAAACTTCTGACAGTGTAGTCTTACAGAACACCAAACTTGGTCCCATCACCTGTTCGGGTCCTTAAGCGGATTAGTCAGATGAACGTAACTGAGTGGGCATCTTAGCTAGAGTTATAAAGAACAAACTAAAATTATAAACCCAGAAAGTTTATATTTTCGCTATAGCCTGAGAAGGTTCCTTGCCAAGAAACCATGGCATGGGCGATGAAATATCGCCAAATAAAAAATTTCAACCGCTGATCCGTTTACCACCACCATAAATAATGGAGAGTTTGGGCTGAAGGAACACTTATGCTACAGTACGGATGTGCTTATTTGAACGCAACAAGTAAACGGTGACCAAACAACAAACCCATATCAGGCATTGCTGCAAAATACTTTCTAAAAATTTCTATTTCATGTCCTGATTATCCTATGTCAGCATTATTTTGAAATGTTGCTCTTAATTTCTGTTTCTTCTTTTAAACTTTAGTTGCGTTTTTGCAGATACCATGGTATCTGTTACCAAGGTAACTGAATCTGCAATTAGTTGTTTTTGCAGTTACAGCGATATCTTACATACGTTTGCACTGCAAAAACGACTATTGCCGAAATTGCACTATTCGAAGTCATCGCAAAAGAAAAACTGATATCCTGCAGTTACATCACTAAGTGCTAAACTTCTTTCTCACCAATTTGACAAAATTTGATGAAAGTGAGATGACTTTTCAGATACCACGATAACTGGCCAGATACCACGATAACTGCAAACAAGAGCTACGAGCTCATATGGCACTTGTTACGAGTAGGCACGGCTCGGTTATGTCAATGATATATCTAGTGTTTGCTAGGTGTCTTCCCACCAAGTTTCATCTCGATCCCTCCACTCATAGCGTTTTCCAATATTTCCGGTTCTCCCCTCCAGCTCCCCCCAAAAGTCACCGGATCCGGTCCGGATTTTAAGTGGGTCGTCTGAGGCATGAGGTCTTTCCAAATATCAAGTTTCATCGAGATCCGGTCACCCGTTCAAAAGTTATAAATACCTCAAGATTCCGGATTCCCCCTCCCTCCACTCCCCCAACAGTGCCCGAATCGGCTCGGTCATGTCAATGATGTATCTAGTGTTTGCTAGGTGTCTTACCACCAAGTTTCATCTCGATCCCTCCTCTCATAGCGTTTCCCAAGATTTCCGGTTAACCCCTCCAGCTCCCCCAAAAGTCACCGGATCCGGTCCGGATTTTAAGTGGGTCGTCTGAGGCATGAGGCCTTTCCAAATATCAAGTTCCATCGAGATCCGATCACCCGTTCAAAAGTTATAAATACCTCAAGATTCCGGATTCCCCCTCCCTCCACTCCCCCCACAGTGCCCGAATTGGCTCGGTTATGTCAATGATGTATCTTCTCACCAAGTTTCATCTCGATCCCTCCACTCACAGAGTTTCCCAAGATTTCCGGTTGCCCCCTCCAGCTCCCCCCCAAAAGTCACCGGATCCGGTCCGGATTTTAAGTGGGTCGTCTGAGGCATGAGGTCGTTCCAAATATCAAGTTTCATCGAGATCCGGTAACCCGTTAAAAAGTTATAAATACCTCAAGATTCCGGATTCCCCTCCCTCCACTCCCCCCACAGTACCCGAATCGGCTCGGTCATGTCAATGATGTATCTAGTGTTTGCTAGGTGTCTTCCCACCAAGTTTCATCTCGATCCCTCCACTCATAGCGTTTCCCAAGATTTCCGGTTGCCCCCTCCAGCTCCCCCCAAAAGTCACCGGATCCGGTCCGGATTTTAAATGGGTCGTCTGAGGCATGAGGTCGTTCCAAATATCAAGTTTCATCGAGATCCGATCACCCGTTCAAAAGTTATAAATACCTCAAGATTCCGAATTCCCCCTCCCTCCACTCCCCCCACAGTACCAGAATCGGCTCGGTTATGTCAATGATGTATCTAGTGTTTGCTAGGTGTCTTCCCACCAAGTTTCATCTCGATCCCTCCACTCATAGCGTTTCCCAAGATTTCCGGTTGCCCCCTCCAGCTCCCCCCAAAAGTCACCGGATCCGGTCCGGATTTTAAGTACGTCGTCTGAGGCATGAGGTCTTTCCAAATATCAAGTTCCATCGAGATCCGATGACCCGTTCAAAAGTTATAAATACCTCAAGGTTCCGGATTCCCCCTCCCTCCACTCCCCCCCCACAGTGCCCGAATCGGCTCGGTTATGTCAATGATGTATCTAGTGTTTGCTAGGTGTCTTCCCACCAAGTTTCATCTCGATCCCTCCACTCATAGCGTTTCCCAAGATTTCCGGTTGCCCCCTCCAGCTCCCCCCAAAAGTCACCGGATCCGGTCCGGATTTTAAGTGGGTCGTCTGAGGCATGAGGTCGTTCCAAATATCAAGTTTCATCGAGATCCGATCACCCGTTCAAAAGTTAAAAATACCTCAAGATTCCGGATTCCCCCTCCCTCCACTCCCCCCACGGTGCTCGGATCGGGGAAGTGACTATTTCCAACTTAATCATTTGGAGTCCTTGATACGCTTGCCAAGTTTTATCGTCCTAGCTTATCTGGAAGTGCCCGAACTAGCAAAACCTGGACAGACCGACAGACCGACAGACCGACAGACCGACGGACGGACAGAAATTGCGATCGCTATATGGCACTTGGCCGAAGGGCAAGTGCCATAAAAATTCCTTTCGACCGTGGTATCCGATACCACTATAGCTGCAAAAGCAAATTTAGACCTTGATATTAGATACCATGGTATCTGCAAAAATGCAACTTTTGCATCTTTCGCCAAGCGGCGCGTAATTTCACCAACTAGATGGCGTCCAAACCGAACAGGATAACTATTCCTTGAGCCCAAGCTGACTTTGAAACATATATTTAAAGAATGCATAAAACAGATAAGTCAGCTACGATGCTTTAACAGCTGTTAAAGCATCGTAGCTGACGTATCCGTTTTATGCATTATTTGAATACCTAACAGGGTAACCAAACTGAAGAAGAACATTATTTAAAAGTCAAGAACGAATCTTAAGAGCAGAATTAGAACGAGAAATGGTATTTTTTGTATATGTTGTATTCAATGGATAAGATTATAGAAGAATCGTTGCCTGCCAATCAGATAACAGGCGTCAGTGGCGGAAGTCACACTGTAGAGAGAAGTATGGTTCAAGATCGAGCTTGTAAACGTGAAGTCCAAACCAAAAAATGGAAATTTCAAAGGAAAGTCCATTGCAACGAGACACAGACGGAAATACATCAAGGACGATTGGCTCAATTTGACGTCACGAGACCTCACTTAAGACCAAATTCTCACCAGTGAGGGCTCGAATTCGAAAACAGACTTCGAAGTCTAAGCACAAGTCAAATTCAGGATCGATTTCAGACCCGTTTTCTCAGTCCACGAATTCAAGCTCGAAATCACTATTCCATTATCCCAACCACCTTCCTCGGAAATCCTCTTTCCTTAATTTTTCTTGGAAGAAAGAACAAACTTCCGAAAACAAATACAACAAAACACTATCCCCCAAATAGCTCTCACTCGCCCTAATGAAATTCACTCACCGCATTGAAAGTCCATTTCACTGATTAACATCCATTTTCCTTTGAAATAGATTCGGAATTTTATTCCAACTGCTATTCTGCCTTCAAGGTCAATCTGAGTCGACCCTGGTTCATTGCGTAATGACCAATCAGGGGACACAGCAAGCTCGCGAGGCGACCACGTAACGTCATCTAGGGAGAACTGGATGACAATCCGGTCTGGAAGCTGCAGGACAGAAAGAACGAATATAAGTCCTTCAGACGGACAACAGCTCTTACCTACACATGGCATGGGCAAGGAAATTGTCTGTGATATGTTTGGGAAATTTTCTAGGAAGCAAGAAGTTATATATGTGTCTGTTCTTTTTTTTTTTTTTTTTTTTAGTATTTTAATTAAAGCCTCGTAGTATTTTTTCTGTTCTTCCAGTCCAATATGAATTGGCCAGGTGACTACGCTTCCACTTGCCCTCGGTGACGCCAACGGTCTTATCAACTTTTTTTTTTTTTTTTTTTTTTCTGTAAGACACGTGAAGTGGTTATTTTTAAATTTAATTTATTTAATTTAATTCATGATTTACCCTGGAAGTGGAAAATAATGAGAAAAGGAAGGAAGTCAGTGAGGAACGCTTACCCAGACTAAGACGACGTCTTCAGAAAGAACCCCTAACCCCTTTACAATACTGACGAAGCCTGTTGGCTAAATATTTATCTGATCTCTGTATGATCGAAAAGACTAAAGTATTGTAAAATAACACAAGTTCATGCACACCTAGTGGTACGAGCGTGTATGAGCTGAAACTCTATAAATATCAACGTACAAACAACAAGACCTTAGACTTAACACCCTTATGTCCTTTCCGTCGAAGAAAAAGACTTGCGCTGGCTTCTCCGTAACGGTGATATTTTATGAAAATCGAACAACAAAATTTGTTCAACTTGAGAAACATACCGTAAAGTAAAGTATGAAGAAGAAGAAATTTAAGATAAAGGATTTCCTTGATCAATGGAGCAAATAGAAGAACTGAAAGTATTAAAGAAACAGAAACAACAACAACATTTTGCGTGACAAGAAAATACTTTGTCAAAGAGAGACCTTAAATTTTGTAGAAAAAATAAAGTAACTCGTATGCTGTTTATTGCTGGAAAGAAACTCCGTGTAGCGCAGGCTTACTTTGCTTGTTCTGTCGCAGGTTAATATGACTAAGAAGCTCCTTTACAATACTGTGGAATTGCCGATCTTATTGTTTGTGGCTCAGTTTTTACATCTTCGATCTGACCCCTAGCATAAGAAACAGTTGAGAAAGTTGTTTTTCAAATCCGCTAAGCTTCTTCTTCGACCTATTAGTTGGTGTCGGAACCGGTACTTGATTCACGAGTAGCCTACTATAGACGGCAGCCCCTATTCTAAGTGTTGATGATTTTGTGGCTAACCTCAGCAATGACGATGTTGCTTATCCACGGATGGATATCCGTTTTTAATGGAATTCGTTTGATTTTGTATCAAGGTTAATTGTTGTCTTCCTTTTTCCCATACTCGATCTTGTTCTCCTTTGAGTTGTTGATGGGTCATAAAATACTTCGCTCATTCATTCATTAAATAAGATCATGATGATACTAAGCTCAAAACAGAGCAAATCTCTGGGCGGGCTACCCTAAGCCGCGTTTGTTTTGGGGATCGGCATGGCACAGGAGGCAACAGCAATAAAACAGACTAGCAAGAAGTAGAAGTAGACAAGTAATGAGAGTTCGTAGCACCAGAGCCTAAAAGATGGCACGTTTGAACATTGTTCCTACCCCTCACTCCGAAGCCTGAAAGGGCCCTTTTAGTTTTTCATGCCTCTTTTTAATACTCGTGCTCCTAGACAATGCCGGCCGTTCCATGCCTCTTTTAGTCGATCCCTTTCTTTTGCACCTGTCCTCCTAAAGCTCTTTTATTCATCAGTTCTGTCCTCCTATTCTTGTTTTATTTGACATGTCCGCTAACTTCACTGATAGTGTTGTTAGGACAAGAACAACTTCATCGGAGCCTCGTTTTTGTTGCAATAGCGCTGCCGCATCGCTGCTGCAGCACTTATTTACTTTTGCACAAAATGCGGTTTTGGATTCACTTTCTTCTTGGTTGAAGCGGCAGCGCTGCAGCACCTTGCAGGGAAGCACGGACTTGGTCGGTGAGCAAGTCCGCGATTCTCGAGAAGCGCTGCCGTCTTCCTAGGAGGCGCTGCAGTGCAAAAACGGATGTAGAAAGAATCAGTCCAGAATCTGCCGAGAAGTGGACCACAAAAACGAGGCTCGGGTAGATAGTTAGGATCTCAGAACATATTCGGGTTACTGGTCTTGTTATGCTTATTGCTGTTTTACTGGTTCTAGATTGCCATCAAGAACAGACACGAAAATGGAACGAAAAAACTATTTCAAGCGCGTAATAGACTGAGACAGAGACACAGAACTGGGAAGACAAAGATCACGTGGCTCTACTGAAAAGGAGCGTCCTTTTCTTCGAAGATTTTCTTGATGGGGCCTACTTTTGTCACGGTCACGCACGAGGACCCTGAACCCTTTGGAGATGTGACCTATGATGACTCTGGGGACAATCTGCAAAGAACTGACATTTGAGGGTATAGATCAAATTGAACCAGTTTTTACGCCAATTCAGTTTTAATTCTTTTATATCAAAGTGAATTCCTACGATTTTATTTCATGTTACGCAAGATTTCCCAAAATTATTTCCCAAAAAAGTAAATAGCTACTTTTAATTATGGAAATGCCATCACTGGCATCTGGTTCATGCCCCGATGAAAAATTTGTAGCCTGCGTAGTAGTATGGTAGTAGTACGAAAACGTTGCATGTAATACTATGTAATAGCAAACAATACTATCATTTAATGTGCCTCAGACTGGTCCAATCTTATTTTTTATTTATTTATTTAACTTCATAATCCACCTTTACGGCATATCACAAACAAACAAAACAAGAAAAAGAAACAAACAAACAAAACGGAAAACACGAACGCTCTCATCACAAAATTCAGCTAAACGCTAACCTCCATCGAATACAGACTTATTCAATGCGATCCAAGCGGGAATCGAGATTTGTAGCCAAATCGAGCATTTCGCGGCAAGTAAGTGGTTATCACTAGCAATCAACCGCCTCCTGAGAGATTTCCGGGAATTCACCTGAATTTCCAGGAAATTTGACACTTGGAAATCAGCAAACATTTCCGTAGCACTGCAGAAAGTAGGAATACCATGTAGAAACCGGAAAGAATTATTGTAGCTTATTTTCAGATCAGAGAAGCACTTAACAGTCGTATTAAAAACAAGTGGTAGCCCATAAACACTGGTGGTAAAACAGTGGTAGCCCATAAACACATAAATCTTATGTAGTAGTATCCAGCGGCATCCTGTCTTGCCGCAGTAGCATCCAGTCTTGCTAATAGTACCATATAGTAGTATGCAGTAACACGGTAGCCTTGAAGTAGAAGCATGTAGTACATCGTTAGTACTGCATGCTAATTTTTCGTACTACTTCATAGTTCTATTTTGAGATAAGTTTTTCATCGGGGTCTCATCTCTGTTTCATGCCTTATACCTACCGGCAGAGAGCCTGCGCCTGTGGTTTCACCCGATGAAAAATTTGTCCCAAAATAGTACTATGAAGTAGTACGAAAAGTTGCATGCAGTACTAACGATGCTGCTACATGCTTCTGCTTCAAGGCTACCGTGTTACTGCATACTACTATAATAATAATAATAATAATTTATTTTTAACCCACAAATCGTACAAGACGAAAACAGTGGAGTACAAAAGAATATATGAAGACATAATTAGGCAAAACACTACACATACAAACAAAATCTACTTAAGAGTCAAACAGACGAATAAGCCCATGAGAGGGCGACACTATTAGCAAGACTGGATGCTACTATGGCAAGACAGAGTGCTACTGGATACTACTACGTAAGATTGGACCAATCTGAGGCACATTAAATGATAGTAATCTTTGCTATTACATAGTGTTACATGTAACGACTACTACCATACTACTACGCAGGCTACAAATTTTTCATCGTGCAGCTACGAGCGAACTGCCTGCCAGTACGTGGTTGGAGTAATTGGGTAATAAAATCCCAAATAGTAAGTGACAATGCCCCTGTGCTTTAATACTGAGGAAGGGGGCCCTTTTCTGGTTGAATGCGAGCAACTCTCAGACCCCAGGAGACATTTTCTTAATGGGTATGCTATCAAGTTTTTATTTTATTTTCGTTGTGCAACATTGTCAGTGCTAAAGTATGCCACCAGGCATGTGCACTGGTCCGTGATTTTTATCTATGTTTGTTGTAATTAAATACTACTACTACTACTACTACTAAAAAGTTCCCTGATGTTCTTGAACCAAAAACTAAAGCTAAGATACTCACAATATGCCAGTTTTTAAAGAGTGTATTAGTTAAATAAAGATAAGTATTATTCATTCATTGATTAAAGCGAAGAAGACAAATAAATTCCACAGTTTTATGCTTACGCCAATCTGAAAGGGTACGCTGCGAGTGGGAAAGAGTAGACTTTACGTAACGGATAACAGAAGCGTACCGCAAGTGTGTACGTGTCAATCCTAACTCCGAAGGTGGTCTATTTGGATGTGTATTATCGAAATACGAATCTGTGAAAAATATAAACAAATTTTAAAGTACATGCAGAAGTCTGGAACTCAAATTTCAGGGCCTCTTAGACAATCCAGGGACTTAATCAGTGATCCACAAGGAGATACCAAAGAAAATCAGAGACTCTGCGATCATCAAAACATATATCCGTGAGGGTTCTTTTAAATATCATATCTTTGTCTCGAAACGTAATATTTAAAAGAGATATAGCAGATATATTCTTGTAACGTCAAGTATCGCACAAATATCTTATTATCTGCTATAAAACTTCTGACAGTGTATGAATGAATGAATGAATGGATGAATGAATGAATGTATTCCCAAAAATGTCCTATGGGGCATAGCGGGCAAAATATAAAAATAAACAAGCACTCCAACTGCAATGTACCAGTCCAAGTATTCAACACTCGAACTCATACATCTAATAACTACATAACTATTAAACAAACTAATACCTATCCCTATCACAACATCAACCTACAATAAAACGTTCACGGTGCTCCATGGCAACCTTCAGGAATCTACCCAACCGACGCAACTCTTGGAACACTTTGCTACCCATCAAATCTTTCAAAGACCTCCCTTGCAGAACCTCCTACCAAAAACTTCTCTCCTTAGAACCCTCAACTCACTAGAAGAACAAAACAGGTGTTCCACATCTTCATCCATATTCCCGCATAACGGGCCAAAATAAGTCAAATCTCCTCTACCGGATCAGTTTTGGGGAGGGTTGCTCTTCCCTGGTACGACTAAAGACAACGTTATGAAAACGGTGGTAGATTATGTGAGTGGAAATTTAAATAGAAGGTAGTTTATGTAAGTGTCCTAGGATCACTATGTTTTCAGTGTATTAATATATTTGTATGCCGTGTAAAAATCTGTGTATGGCCCTTTGAGGCTAAATAAACCCTATTTTATTCTATTCTATTCTATAGCACAAATATCATATTATCTGTTATCAAACTTCTGACAGTGTATGTAGAGCGGCTTCACTGATCCTGTAGTCCGCTTTTAGTTGGCATTGTCTTTACCAGGTCATGGGTCAGTTTGTAGCGGAAATTCAGTGTTACTATATTAGCGTATTTTAAGGGCAAACTGGCTTAGTGTGTCGGGTAGTTATTTTTACAACTGCCGTGTGACGTACAGGCCAGTATCCAGGAATTTTTTCGGAGGGGGTTTTGCCTTTCGGGGGGGGGGGGGCCTGAGGGTCGGGCAAAAAAGTACAAACAAGACATAGGTCAGAGGGAAAACCCTATAAAAATGACTATTTTTGTATGTTTCGGGGGGGGGGGGGGGTCAACCTGGATACTTGTTTCTCTTTTCTTTCGCCCAGAAAAAAATTTCGTAATCTAAGGAAAAGTATTTATTGGGGCTTTGCGACTCTTTGTGACAATAAATGAATTGGCAATCGAATTTATTTTTATTTTTAAGTTATTGTTGACAGCTTCTGCAAAGCCCCAATAAATACTTTTCCTTAGATTGCGAAAATTATTCAGGCCAAAAAGATATTCTGACGTAATTTTCAAAGGACACATCTTATTTTTTTGTTTACCACGATCTCGGCACACTGTGGCAATTCACGTACGCCCGAGGATCTTTTTCGTCTTTCAATACTCTTGATGACTATCTCTCCTTGTCGATGCAAAATCTCCGGCCTCTCTTGGTAACTAGCGGAAGAAAGGCAGAAGTAGTATCACAGCTGCGCCCATAGATTGCGGTGATTGATTGACACAGGGTTTGAGTCGCTGAGTTTGAGTCGTACGAACACGCTTACTCCTTCTTCCTGAGGATCACTATCGTGTTTTGGACTTGGTCATATAGAGTATTCACAACTTATGTGACTTCATTGCTCGGTTTAGTGTCATCTGTAGAGTAAAAAACCCGCCCGAGCCTTCCCGATAGATACCTCCTGATCATCCTCCCTTACTCTATCTTTAAAGGTTAACTGAAAAGCCAACTTATTTTTGTGTCATTTAACTGAAGACACTGAATTATTTGGATTCTGCAAAGGGATATTTTCATTTTCCACTATCTGCTCTGGTCATGACGTTCAGCATATCTACGGCCGTCCCCACAGCGTAAATTCTACTATAAATTTTAATCTCAACACAAACGCGGCTTTTCGTTGGGCAGTGCTGAGCTTGGGGAAGAATGCTTAGTCTGAACAAAAAAAAATCATAAATCTTTCTGGTAAGTCTTACAATACAGATACAAGCGCATAGAGGTACCAAAAGTCACACGGAAATTCCACTATTTGAAAACGATTATTCATAAATGGCGGAAGAACGAAGTAGCGCATTTTCAGCGGATCTTCAAGCCGTTGTGAATAAGTGACGGGTAACTAGATTGTCCTACCCCAGTCCTTTTCGGTTAAACTTTTAAGCTTATCCTTCTGTTCGGAATCGTTCATACAATGGTACAGTATTAACGCAAATAAGCTCGAGTACTAAAAAGAGGCAGCCCATAAAAAGGGTCCTAAAAAAAGGTATAGACGGTGCACGCCTCCTGGTGCAGGCATGCCTTCTTTTAGTATGCCCTGCCTCTTTTTAGTACGCGTGCCTCTTTATAGTAGGCGTGCCTCTTTATAGTAGGCGTGCCTCTTTATAGTAGGCGTGCCTCTTTATAGTAGGCGTGCCTCTTTATAGTAGGCGTGCCTCTTTATAGTAGGCGTGCCTCTTTATAGTAGGCGTGCCTCTTTATAGTAGGCGTGCCTCCTGCACCTTGCCCTGCCTCTTTTTACTCGATACCGAGATGATTGCATCATGACAGGATGAATTTACAGCTTCACGAAATCCTACATTATCAGGATTAGATGGTTTAGTATGAATGCTGTATGAATTTTTTTTCGTAAAAACACATCAAAAAGGTTACAAATAATTTACTTTTTGTCGAGACAATCCTAAGGTATTCACTACCCCCCCCCCCCCCCCCAACCCGCTACCCGAACGAAACGCACGCAAACCACATTACCTAGTTCGCAACTGTGAGCGAATGAGACAAGGGGTTGGCTTTATTGTCTTCTTCGAATGTTTAAAAGCTGACTTCCTTTAACCCTACCTTCCCCCATAATTACACAGATCCTTTTTTCTTTTTCAATTATCACTTCTGGCTGTTCCGCAAGTATAGAACTCTCAGTCCGGAAAGTTTGCGGACTGCAAAAGTTCCTTATTGGTACTACGACGAGACACTAAAACATTTCTGTTTCTCTCTATTAATACTTAACAAGTCAGGAAACAGAAAAGTATCCAATTAGAAGTTTTATCATGCGGTTTACTTTTGATTCCTAGCGCTTCCCCCTCAACCTTTTTTCCAGGCGTCGACCTGAATTAGGTGGAAGCAGTCATTTATTCATTTGCTTATGGCCCGTTTTACACAGAGGGGATAGCGGAGTAGAGAAGATAACACTGAAGGGTTAGAGAGAGAAACAAGTTTATGACGAGTCAAATAGGGTAACGATTACCCAATATTCAGAAATGGAACGGAAGAAGAACAAGATGTTTAAGAAGTCTATCAACTCTAAATGAAGAGGATGAAGAGATACATTAAAAAGTGTTCCTTCTCTTTGCCGTTTTCGCGCGGGCTTGTGATTTTGAATGAGAAACAAGAAAAGAAGGGGCGGTTTATTGCCTTGATTACTTAAATTCGCATTTCGTAACGAATAAGGGCCACGAAAGCCTGTTTTACTCCGCTTGAGGATTGTTTTCTGATTGGTATGATCTCTTATACAGTGTTTTGCCAAGTATTACTACTTTTTACTTAATTACAAACACCAAGTCTTCCTGGAAATACTTACTTAAGTATAAGTATCAAGAAATCATTCAAAAATCTAGTTAAGTAGTGTTACTTTTTAAAGTTTAGACAAATAGGGATGAGATACAACAGTCGACTTATCCATCACCTGTTCACTGAAGTAGACTTGAAGATCAAATGAAAATGCGTTACTTCGTTACTTCGCTGTTCCCGGGTAACTGATCTTTTCGAATGAACTTATTCTTTCGGATATGATGATATGATGATATGATATTTATTTGTCTTCAGAGCCCAAAGGCCATAACAAACACACATAAATAACAACATGTAAATACAAAATAAACGGCCACACTACTACACTAAACCCCACTCAAACACTTTTCCCTGTGCCGACTGGCCACTCTGAGGAACCTCGCCAGGTTTCTTATACTAAGAAAATCCCTACTCCGCATAATATTTACCAACCACTTCCTCCCATGAATCCCTCCCTTAAAAATTTCCTCCCTCAGATCCTCAATTTCATCACAACCAGACAGAAAATGAATTAGATTCTCATCTCCCTCACCGCACATTGGACAAAAGTAAGGACCAGATTTCTCCCTTACACTTCCCAAATACTTTCTTCTTTCACCAAGTGGCAAGCTATCTGCCCTCATATTTAAGATTAGTTTCATTTCCTCTTTTTTAGACCCTTTTTTGTCGTACCTGTACGTGATTGTACCTCTATGCCCAAACTATTCAGCTGTTTCAACGGTATACAATTCCCGACAATTAAACTAAAAATGGCAGTTTTTCAGTCCTCGGAATAGACGACTTTCTTCGGACGTAGTTAAAATCGAGTCTGGGATCGAACATTTCATCAGATTCGCTTTGTTGACCATTGAAATCCACGCTTTTGCTGACATTCAAGTTTGCCGCGTCTAGAAGAATTTTGGCTTGTCGTTTAGGCAGCGCATATTTTGAACGTCACTACCGGAGCCCAAGATAGACAAAAAAAATACCTTAGAAGAGTCAATATAATTCAGTGTATCCAAATGCAAATTATACAAATAAGTTGTTTTTTTTCAGTTCAACTTTAAAAGGTATACTTCAGTTGGAATTAATTAATCAAAGTATTTAAGTAGTTAGGCTTGGCTTGGTGGTAGGGTTGCAAGAACTTCTGGTCAAAAGATCGACGCTGCAAAAGGGAGATATCCCATGTGCGGGCACGCATTACATCCTTCTTTTTTTTCAGACCACAAAAGGTAGTGACGGGGTCGGTAGGACTGCTTAAGGTTTATGCTTACGTCTATTGGCAGGATAACTCTAAGGTAGGAAGTTATTTAGTTCAAATTTGGCACCGGGGTTCTTTGGCTCAAGGGACAGATCAGCTTCGAAGATGGACCCTGTATTTACCTGTATTTATGGGTGGTGGTGGAGGGCTCAAACTCAAACCGATACGTGAGAAAAAATCGAACGCAAAAGATTGTCGATTTCCCGGTAACAGACAAAATAATAAAATGAACGATGACGGGATGAAAGACATCTTAACTTCAGCTTCGCCACAGATACTTGATTCGTCCGGAATCCGGCAAAAACCGGAAATTTGCGAGATATAAAAGTAGAAACCATTGAAACTGCATACCTCTGACTTCGAGAAAGGGAATCTGAGTCGTGTATACGAAGTTTTGACATTTCATCGATCTTCTACAACTCAAGTGATAAGAAGTGTTTCCCCTACCGCAACGCAAATTTTGGAATTATCAAGTGAACCAATCAAGTACGGAAAACCACAACTTACGCCGACATCTAGGGGAGGATAGCTCTTGGCAGCATAGATGACAACAGAGGAGAACTTCTTCAACGGTGCAAAGTGAAATGTAATCTCGTTGAAACCAGAGTCATCTTCAGGATCTTTCTGCCAACCAACGAATGGAGTCGCTCCTGAAATAAATATTGTTATTAGTTGCGTTTTTGCAAATACTATGGTATCTGATACCACGGTCTAAAGACGTTTTGCAGTTATCGTGGTATCTGATACCACGGTCAAAAGGCGTTTTTGCAGTTATCGTGGTATCTGGCCAGTTATTGCGGTATCTGATATTCAGATACTGCGGTCCGACTGTGGTATCTGAAAAGTCATCTCACTTTCATCAAATTTTGTCAATTTGGTGAGAAAGAAGATTAGCACTTAGTGATGTAACTGGATATCAGTTTTTCTTTCGGGATGACTTCGAAAAGTGCAATTTCCGCAATAGTCGTTTTTACAGAGCAACCGTGTATCAGACGTAACTGCAAAAATGACTAATTGCAGATTCAATTATCGTGGTAACACCAAGCCGATGAAAAATTTATCTCAAAATAGTACTACAAAGTAGTACGAACAAGTAGCATGCAGTACTAACGATGCTACTACATGCTTCTACTTTACGACTACCGTGTTATTGCATACTACTATATGCTACTATTAGCAAGACTGGAGCTACTATGGCAAGACAGGATGCTACTGGATACTACTACATAAGATTGAACCAGTCTGAGGCACATTAAATGATAGTATTCTTTGCTATTACATAGTATTACATGCAACGTTTTCGTACTACTACCATACTGCTACGCAGGCTACACATTTTTCATCGGGAAGGTATCTGCAAAAACACAACTATTATTGTTACTAAATATGCAGCCTATTGCAGCACAAGTCCTTAGGACTTTCTTTTTGCTGCAAAAGGATACTAGTAATATTATTTTATTTGACTTTCAATGTTTTTTTTTTGTTTTTTTTTTGTCATTTAGAACTTGGAGAACTTCCCACCACAACGACGTGTGAGGGAAGTTAGTTCCATGGTAGTTCCACGGTAAATGAAGAATTTTGATCCGCTTTGCTTTAATCTTTACGTCTTATCTTAGTTACGCAAATTTGTGTGGAAATATTTAGTGTGGTTTATGTGTTTACTCGTGTATTTATCTATCGACATGTCTGCACTAGCTAACGCTATTTTGGTAAAATAAAGCATTCACGTCTCTACAATGCAATGCAATTTCCAAATTTCCACCGGCCGACATTTTTCTTAAAGCGCTGTTAGATAAGTTTGAACTCGTGGCCCTATGGTTGAATAAGATAAGATAAGATTTATTCCACTAAAAGCACAGAGGCATGGGAAAAAATAAACACAAAAAAAGTAAAAAACAAAAACCAAACCAAATAAATGATAACCATTTTACATATTCCTTTACAGGAACCTTTCTCTGTGGTTCATCGAAACCGAAAGGAATCTTCCCAATTTTTCAATATCACCAAATAATTTACTTCCCATTAATTTTACCACCCAATCCTCCCCCCAATAACTAACACCAAAAATTTCGCCACGAAGATCTGAAAGCTCAGGGCATATGTACATTGTGAAAAATCCAATCCAAAATCCATCCAATTGTCCGCACATTGGGCAAAAGTAAGGACCAGACAACGCTCTTACCTTACCCAAATATCTTCTACGCATTCCTAAAGGTAGACAATTAATCACCCCGTAAACTCATTAACAACCTCAAAACGATCTGCTGGAATCCCCACCTTGAAATAAATTTCCTCTCCCATGTCTTTTTGGGCCTCGCGTACAACCACAATAAATCAGATGCAGTAACAAGTTTGCCTGAAGCCGACTGTCGTAGACAAACTACAAAGCTTGTACACTTTAATCAGATCTCTTCTGTGTAGGCGGTTCTAGCAAATAGAAGATGTCGGTGACGTAAAACTCCGGAAGCCCCCCCCCCATCCTACGTTTCTAATCGTCTACGAAACAACTGGTCTACTCCAAATGTTCAGGTAGCCAACTGAGGAAGTGGGGCCAGTGGGGGTGAAAGGTGAAACAGCTGATCTAGTATAATTATTCAGGTAACCGTGCAGCAGATAAACTAACTGTGTTCCTTATTTCTCAGTAGCTGCTTCAGATCAATCCCACTCAGTGTTTTCCTTCATTGACTTTTTTTCATTCATTCACTTTTTACTATGTCTTACGTATGTAGACATAGTAAAAAGTCGAATCCACAGGGTAGTGGGTCGCTTTCCCTTTCTGCTGCTAAAACATATGTAAAACCTCCATTACCTGGGACACAGATGACAGGTTTTCCACTCACTAACCTGTGTTCTATTTTGTCATGTCTGATCCAAATAATGACGGTGATGCATGGGGGAATTAACAGAAACTAGTTCGCTTCGATGCGCTGAACAGGAATATGGCAAATTGCTTCAGTGTAACAGCATTGTCAGTCAAAAGAACGTTAACTGACCAAATGCGTGTCGTGATCAAATTTCAGTGACCCATTGTGATATTCACCTCCAAGACAAGGGAGTAACATACCAGGCTGTGGATGTAACTCGCAATTGAAACTAAAACAAACGTATGTCCGTTTTGTTCAATTTGAATCGAACAGTGCTGAGATACAACAATCTAGTTACTAGTTATTCATTTAAAGGACCACTCTCACTATTTACTCTTCAACTTACAGTATTTACAAAATTTGAATACTTTAAAACTAGGCTGTGCTTTCAACAACTAACCATCGGTTTTGGTTGTTTTAAGCCTTTCCCGAGACGCGTTGACTTATAGCGAAAACAGGGAAACAACTTACATAACCGGTTTTTCTGATGGAAAAAAATCTCGCAGATAACCGTTGACAACGTGATACACATCGAAGGTAGCAAAACACCCAAGTGTGAAAATCAGCGTGGTTTTGTTAGAGGTGTTAGAATGTACCGTACTAAATTGGGGTCTTCGGGTTTAGAAATATATGGTGTGATTATGGAAGTAGGATGAGTTAGTATTATAGGTAAGACAGGCCCTTTAAATAGGACTTAAGACCCGATGAAAAGGCGATACTTTCCTTCTCCGCTATTCATATAATCGATTTTCATGGAATGAACTTTTCTTTCGCACTTGTGGTACCTGTATGTTAATGTACATCTATGCTTGAAATATTTAGCAACTCCAAGGATCAAACGATTGCAGAATAAACCTGATTGGGGTCGTAGCCAATCGCGTTTTTTTTCTTCAGAAGTGACTTTACAATCTGGAATTGTACATTTCGTGAATTCGCTTCATTAGAAACTAAAATACACATTTTTCTAAAATCCAAATTCTCCGCGCCATGGTGACTTTGTCTCATCACGAATCAAAGCCAACTGAATCTGATTATTGAACGAACTATGAACTGGACTGACCGAATGCGATGGAACAGAAACAGACTTGAGAAAAGTGACCAAACAAACAGGTAAATCACCGAATTTACGAAGGAACAGACCGAATGCGGTGAAATTGATGTAGATTGAACAAAAGCTAGATTCGATAAAGAAAGGGATTGAAAATGCGGGGACAAACGATTTTATGAAAAGGGAATCACGGCTTCGCCGCGTTCGCCACGTTTTGACCGAATTTGGCGAAAAGTTGACCGAATGCCCAAAACGTAGGGGAATGACAACAATGAAACGTAATGAACATGAACATGAAACGTAGGGGAACATGACAACAATATAGACGTCCCTTAGCAGAGTAAAAACTATTCAGTGTCTTCAAATCCAAGATGCAAAAATAAGCTGGCGCTTTAATTAAAATTCCCAGTCTGCAATAGTCTGATCCACCAGATATACGCTCAAGTACGCATATTTCAAAAAATGTGTTGTTCGGCTGTTCAGATGATCATTCATGTGTTTATTGTTTGGGTCTTTGACGAAGCTCAATTTTCAATCTACAGACTGGGTGTTTACTTATCACACACATATAAAGTTAATCTCGAATTAATGACCCCTCACCCCCATCTTCAGGAAATTAACTTAACTAAATGAACTAGATTCCCTCCTGAACGCGAGGAGACGCAAAATTCAAACGAGCTGATTGCCGTCTTCAAGTTGTTCAATCTCAAGTTTTTTAATTTGTGACGTTAAACTACAAATACATTCAGCAAGAACTGTGGGGAATAAAATTCATACGTTCAATGCTTGTTAAACGTCTCCGTTGTACAACGAAAACCTATTTTGCGGAAGTCACTGCGAATATTCGGATCATGGACCTAAATCCGAGAACAGTGGAAATCAAGGTGATCGACTAAAAGAGGCACTGAACGGCGCGACCTTGTATAAGAGGCACGAATACAAAAAGGGGCACGAAATCTAGAAGGGCCGTTTCAGGCCTCAGAGTGAGGGGCGGGAACAATGTTCTAAAGTGCCATCTTTTAGGCTCTGGGGTTACAAACTCTCACTTACGTGTCTACTTCTACTACTTGCTAATCGCTTATTATTACTCGTGCCTCCTTGCCATGCCATGCCTCTTTTTAGTCGATCACGAAATCAAGCTTTACGTGTCCAGTGTAAAATCCTATTTAACCGCACGAACATCAACCATCAACTACAAATGTTATTCGATATTCGTTTTCAGTGAGGTCGTACCCTAGAAAAACTTTACCGCATCTGTGTACCTTCTGGCACGGGTCCTAAGTGAAATCAGTGTTGCCGCTTTTCCCTGACGGAGCCTGTGACATTCTGTCGCCTACAAAATTCGGTCCTATTTTTGGTTTTCACTAAAAACTCGTGGATTTGGCGGTTTCAATTTACTCTTAGAACAGGAGGTAATATTCGTAAAAACAAATAAATCCCTTTTCGGGAAAAGACCTGCCTTGAATTTGGCCAAAATACTTTGAAATCACAGAAGTGACGCATTTCTGCCATAAGTACGATTTCCAGTGACAAATTTTTCACAGCTGTGAATTCTGTCAAATTCTGTGACCAGTGGCAACACTGAGTGAAATAAGCGAGGTATGGAATCTGAAGCCCTGATTATGGACAAGCATAACTTCCGGGCTTGAGGTCGAATTTTGCTACGGTCGCATCTCAAGCGGAACCTGTCACTACCTCCACCCGTCATTTCGCCTAAAAATACGTCAATTTGCCCACTTTTTCTGATAAAGCGGAATGAATGCTCTCGAGTTGTGACCTTGATATATCAAAACATAGACATGGTAGTTAAAGGGTGGCATAGGCGTTCCGCAAATGGCAAGGAAGGTAAATGCTGTGCTCTTGGGCACTCTACAGTAACACTTTTACGAGCAAGCTATGGGTCCCCACGACACTAGGCCTACCATACTACGATACAAAGTATGTCTGCCACCGCAGCAGAGATGGCCGAATCCGAATCCGGATTTGGATTCGAATCCAGGATTCGTCCTTTTTGCCGGATTCGAATCCGGATTCGAATATTCTGCTTCTCAGGCTGGATTCGGATTAGGATTCCAATCCCTCAATCTTACAAATCCGCTCAAATTTCTATTCTACATCCTTCCAGTTTCTGTTTTCCTAATTTTTACACAGTGGGCTTAGACAATCAATTTTGTTTGGTGTCCACCACCAAACATGTTAAGTTCTCTATCACATTATCGGATAACCTGAAATATAAGTGTTTTTTGTCACCTCTGGTTTTTAAGCTATAACCTATGTCCATGATTCGATTTTTGTTAAGGTCGGATTCGAATACGGATTCGATTCCGAATTCAAATCCTCAAGCCCTGGATTCGGATTCGAATCCTTTCCTGATGGGATGCGCCCATCTCTGCACCGCAGTGACAAGCCCAAATTCTTTTTTTTTTTTTTTTTTTTTTTGAATACTCTTTATTATACAAACCAACTTTTACATGCTAAACAACATGAACACACCTTTTTTAACCCTCTTAACATAGTTTATACATGTAGCTGATACTTCTGACTACATGAAAGCCCGAATGGGCCTGTGGAGGCAGTCAAAAAAACAACCTTCAGTTTACATTAATTTTCACATACTTTTTCAAAAAAGAGAAGAAAACTGAAAGAGGAAGAACAAAAGAAATGAAGGAAGAAAGCAAAGAAAAAAAAAAAAAACAACAACAACAAACAGTAAGTGGGAAACCATGCCGTCGTACCAAAATCGACCAATCAACTAAACAAACGGGTAAAATTTTTAGCAATGGTGGTCTGTCAAGAAATGTTTCTTTAGGCGGTCTTTGAACTGAGCTAAACTTGCCGCATTCTGGATTTCACAAGGAATCGAGTTCCAAACTGCGGTTCCCATATACTTTATGACGAAGCCCGAACGTGTAGTGTTTCTCGCTTGGCTCGCCAGTAGTTCCGCATTTCTTGTGTCATAGTCATGATTAAACATGTTCATTTTAAATAAATCAGAAAACACTTTTGGGCCAAGTTCGTTAAGACACTGGTAGATTGCCTAGGATGGACGATCAGGGCGGTAGCTCAAAGACCGGAGTTCCTACCCATCATCAATTCCATCCGGGAAACTTGAGCTTTTTCCAACTTTATGACCAAAGTGCAGAAAATTCGGCTGGGATCCTGATCGCCTGTTCCTACTTTGCAGGCTCCAACTTTAGCCCAATTCCTTTTCGCGCCAATATTTAAATTTGCAACTTTGAAGCGTCGAACTTCCTTCGACAACTTTAATCCACTTGGGGTTTCATCTGCATTTGGTTTTTGTAAAGATACGAAACCAACTCTTAAAAAGCTCTTAAATTTAATACGAAAAGTTGAGTTAAAGCAGGAGCGAGTTCTAAGAAAAACTCAATAGAACGAAACTACCACACTGCACTGTCAGAAGTTTTATAACAGATAGCGTATAACACTTTCAAGAATAACACCTTTTCAAGTGTTATGACCAATTAAGTTTACACTATTTCGTGCCTAAATCTTCAACAACACCTTCAATTGGCAAAAATACTAACGGGAACAAAAGAAAACAAAAGTGTCCCAAAGTGTTATCTGTTGGAACCGCGCATCCTTCTGTTGTCGATATGCAACTTCTGACAGTGTAGTATTTTTACCTATTGAAGGTGTTGTTGGAGATCTAGCCACGAAATAGTATAAACTTAATTAGTCATAACACTTTATTTCAAAGGGAAAATGTGTTATTCTTGAAAGTGTTATGCGCAATCTGTTTTGAAACTTCTGACAGTGTGCTGGTACATTTAACCGGTTATCTTTGTTTCGTTTGGGACAAACAAATAACTCAAATAAGAGGGTTATTTAAGACGGTTGGTATGGTCAAATGGTCCAGTAAAAACAATGAAAACTACTTTTCATCCGTTAAAATTCGGACCTTTGAAAACATCTCAGCTCCATTAGCAAACTAAAAAAAGAAATATTTGATTCTGATCTACAATTAGAAGCTCTCAAATATAATGCCGAAAGCTGAGTCACACAACAAAAGCCAGTTTTCGAACATCCAAACGATCGAAAATTCACAACGAGTTGGTTTTAACAATTGTTTTCCTTCGAAATAAAAATAAGAAGCTTATTTGAGACGGTTAATTAAAAGTTCATAGAGTCAAAGGGCTCAACTAAAAGACAACGAAAATTAAGTCCCGAAATTCCATAAAATCTTCGGTAGCCTAAACAGAAAACTCCATTACCGGACCTTATAAAAAAACACAACCAAAAACCTTCATCACGAAAACATTTTCCGCCGCACAGTCGTGTCAAACTCCGTTGCCGTATTTGCTCTCATATTGGATTCCAGGCCCCTTCCAGCTTTATCCAGGGCCTAAATATTATCTCATCAGAGGCTGAGTCAATATTTATTCTTAGAACGTGGCTAGAAAATGGTACAAATCAGATTCCAGATTTCTACAGAGGGACTCCTTACTTCTAAACCGCAGAACAATATTACATTTCCAGCAACTCTTTAAAGTGTAACTGAAAATACAACTTACTGTTGTGTCCTTTAGTTAATGACACTGAATTATTTCAGTTCTGCTAACGGATATTTTAAATTTCCACTATCTTCTCTAGCTGTGGCGTTGAGTATGTCTACGGCCATTCCCACAGCATTCTGCTATGACGCGGAAACTGAATCTCAACACAAACTCGGCTTTTCAGTCGACAGCGATGAGCTCCATGAAGACTTCTTTGTGTAATGGGCCTGAACACACATTTTTCATGTATCTCTTTCGTCAGGCATACAACAGAGGTACGTGCATAGAGGTGCCACAAATCCGACAATAGAAGTCCACTATTCGAAAATCGACTATTCGTGAACAGCAGAGCAATGAAATAACGCATTTTAGGGGGGAGGAATGTGATGGGGTGTACATTTATGAATTGTCAAAGCGAGCCCCTTCACCCGGATACGAGCTTGGGTTCTCAGAACCTATATATGTGTGCACTATATGTGTTTTTGTATATAAGCATCATTTTGTAAATGAGAAAATATAAATTTCAATTTCAATTTTTTTCAATTTCGTTTATTAATAAAAAAAAAACATCATTATACTTCCAGCCTCACCATAAGGCTCCCGCCTGGCAGTGGGTGGGGCTCACTTTTAATTCATAGCTTATTCATAGAATCAAATCAGACAAAGCAGAAGGAAAGCAAAAAGGAAAAGAAAACAAACTAAAGGAGAAAAAGAAGAAGGAAAAACTAACAAGAACAAGAGCTACGAGCTCATATGGCACTTGTTACGAGTAGGCACGGCTCGGTTATGTCAATGATATATCTAGTGTTTGCTAGGTGTCTTCCCACCAAGTTTCATCTCGATCCCTCCACTCATAGCGTTTTCCAATATTTCCAGTTCTCCCCTCCAGCTCCCCCCAAAAGTCACCGGATCCGGTCCGGATTTTAAGTGGGTCGTCTGAGGCATGAGGTCTTTCCAAATATCAAGTTTCATCAAGATCCGGTCACCCGTTCAAAAGTTATAAATACCTCAAGATTCCGGATTCCCCCTCCCTCCACTCCCCCGACAGTGCCCGAATCGGCTCGGTTATGTCAATGATGTATCTAGTGTTTGCTAGGTGTCTTCCCACCAAGTTTCATCTCAATCCCTCCACTCATAGCGTTTCCAAAGATTTCCGGTTGCCCCCTCCAGCTCCCCCCAAAAGTCACCGGATCCGGTCCAGATTTTAAGTGGGTCGTCTGAGGGATGAGGTCTTTCCAAGTATCAAGTTCCATCGAGATCCGATCACCCGTTCAAAAGTTATAAATACCTCAAGATTCCGGATTCCCCCTCCCTCTACTCCCCCCACAGTACCCGAATCGGCTCGGTTATGTCAATGATGTATCTAGTGTTTGCTAGGTGTCCTCCCACCAAGTTTCATCTCGATCCCTCCACTCATAGCGTTTCCCAAGATTTCCGGTTGCCCCCTCCAGCTCCCCCCAAAAGTCACCGGATCCGGTCCAGATTTTAAGTGGGTCGTCTGAGGGATGAGGTCTTTCCAAATATCAAGTTCCATCGAGATCCGATCCCCCGTTCAAAAGTTATAAATACCTCAAGATTCCGGATTCCCCCTCCCTCTACTCCCCCCAAAGTGCCCGAATCGGCTCGGTTATGTCAACGATTTATCTAGTGTTTGCTAGGTGTCTTCCCACCAAGTTTCATCTCGATCCCTCCACTAATAGCGTTTCCCAAGATTTCCGGTTGCCCCCTCCAGCTCCCCCCAAAAGTCACCGGATCCGGTCCAGATTTTAAGTGGGTCGTCTGAGGGATGAGGTCTTTCCAAATATCAAGTTCCATCGAGATCCGATCACCCGTTCAAAAGTTATAAATACCTCAAGATTCCGGATTCCCCCTCCCTCTACTCCCCCCACAGTACCCGAATCGGCTCGGTTATGTCAATGATGTATCTAGTGTTTGCTAGGTGTCTTCCCACCAAGTTTCATCTCGATCCCTCCACTCATAGCGTTTCCCAAGATTTCCGGTTGCCCCCTCCAGCTCCCCCCAAAAGTCACCGGATCCGGTCCGGATTTTAAGTAGGTCGTCTGAGGCATGAGGTCTTTCCAAATATCAAGTTCCATCGAGATCCGATTACCCGTTCAAAAGTTATAAATACCTCAAGATTCCGGATTCCCCCTCCCTCTACTCCCCCCACAGTACCCGAATCGGCTCGGTTATGTCAATGATGTGTCTAGTGTTTGCTAGGTGTCTTCCCACCAAGTTTCATCTCGATCCCTCCACTCATAGCGTTTCCCAAGATTTCCGGTTGCCCCCTCCAGCTCCCCCCAAAAGTCACCGGATCCGGTCCGGATTTTAAGTAGGTCGTCTGAGGCATGAGGTCTTTCCAAATATCAAGTTCCATCGAGATCCGATCACCCGTTCAAAAGTTATAAATACCTCAAGATTCCGGATTCCCCCTCCCTCCACTCCCCCCCCACAGTGCCCGAATCGGCTCGGTTATGTCAACGATGTATCTAGTGTTTGCTAGGTGTCTTCCCACCAAGTTTCATCTCGATCCCTCCACTCATAGCGTTTCCCAAGATTTCCGGTTGCCCCCTCCAGCTCCCCCCAAAAGTCACCGGATCCGGTCTGGATTTTAAGTGGGTCGTCTGAGGCATGAGGTCGTTCCAAATATCAAGTTTCATCGAGATCCGATCACCCGTTCAAAAGTTAAAAATACCTCAAGATTCCGGATTCCCCCTCCCTCCACTCCCCCCACGGTGCTCGGATCGGGGAAGTGACTATTTCCAACTTAATCATTTGGGGTCCCTGATATGCCTGCCAAGTTTTATCATCCTAGCTTATGTGGAAGTGCCCGAACTAGCAAAACCTGGACAGACCGACAGACCGACAGACCGACGGACGGACAGAAATTGCGATCGCTATATGGCACTTGGCCGAAGGGCAAGTGCCATAAAAAATCCACAGGTGTGCGAATGATCTTCCATCGAAAAAGGGATCAGAAAAAAATAAAATAAAATAAAAATAAATAAATTTTATGTCTTTGCCAAGAAAAAGGACTTCGCCCGTGACTTGAAAGCAGATAAGCTCGGCGCAACCCTTATCTCTTCAGGTAGTGAATTCCACATCCCCGGTGCAAAGTGTTTAATAATAAAAGAAGCTCTCGTTGTTTTTCGGTGGGCACTCGCTAACTGTCGGGCATTTCGAGTAAGGTACTCGTGGAACTCCTGATTCTGCGAAAATAAATTCTGAAAAGATGAATTTAACTGATTATTAAAATACTTGTAAGTGAATACTGCAACTTGGTAGTCTCTTATTGTAGAGACATCCCTTATTTTATTAGATTTTAAAAGTTCAATATGGCTAAGATCCTTCGGGAGGTCATGCGACATGATTGTACGGATAGCACGGTTTTGCAGTTTTTATGGCACTTGCCCTTCGGCCAAGTGCCATATAGCGATCGCAATTTCTGTCCGTCCGTCGGTCTGTCGGTCTGTCGGTCTGTCCAGGTTTTGCTAGTTCGGGCACTTCCAGATAAGCTAGGACGATAAAACTTGGCAGGCATATCAGGGACCCCAAATGATTAAGTTGGAAATAGTCACTTCCCCGATCCGAGCACCGTGGGGGGAGTGGAGGGAGGGGGAATCCGGAATCTTGAGGTATTTTTAACTTTTGAACGGGTGATCGGATCTCGATGAAACTTGATATTTGGAACGACCTTATGCCTCAGACGACCCACTTAAAATCCGGACCGGATCCGGTGACTTTTGGGGGGAGCTGGAGGCGGCAACCGGAAATCTTGGGAAACGCTATGAGTGGAGGGATCGAGATGAAACTTGGTGGGAAGACACCTAGCAAACACTAGATACGTCATTGACATAACCGAGCCGATTCGGGCACTGTGGGGGGAGTGGAGGGAGGGGGAATCCGGAATCTTGAGGTATTTATAACTTTTGAACGGGTGATCGGATCTCGATGGAACTTGATATTTGGAAAGACCTCATGCCTCAGACGACCTACTTAAAATCCGGACCGGATCCGGTGACTTTTGGGGGGGAGCTGGAGGGGGCAACCGGAAATCCTGGGAAACGCTATGAGTGGAGGGATCGAAACTTGGTGGGAAGACACCTAGCAAACACTAGATACATCATTGATATAACCGAGCCGATTCGGGCACTGTGGGGGGAGTGGAGGGAGGGGGAATCCGGAATCTTGAGGTATTTATAACTTTTGAACGGGTGATCGGATCTCGATGGAACTTGATATTTGGAAAGACCTCATGCCTCAGACGACCTACTTAAAATCCGGACCGGATCCGGTGACTTTTGGGGGGAGCTGGAGGGGGCAACCAGAAATCTTGGGAAACGCTATGAGTGGAGGGATCGAGATGAAACTTGGTGGGAAGACACCTAGCAAACACTAGATACATCATTGACATAACCGAGCCGATTCGGGTACTGTGGGGGGAGTAGAGGGAGGGGGAATCCGGAATCTTGAGGTATTTATAACTTTTGAACGGGTGATCGGATCTCGATGGAACTTGGTACTTGGAAAGACCTCATACCTCAGACAACCACTTAAAATCTGGACCGGATCCGGTGACTTTTGGGGGGAGCTGGATGGGGCAACCGGAAATCTTGGGAAACGCTATGAGTGGAGGGATCGAGATGAAACTTGGTGGGAAGACACCTAGCAAACACTAGATACATCATTGACATGACCGAGCCGATTCGGGCACTGTGGGGGGAGTGGAGGGAGGGGGAATCCGGAATCTTGAGGTATTTATAACTTTTGAACGGGTGACCGGATCTCGATGAAACTTGATATTTGGAACGGCCTCATGCCTCAGACGACCCACTTAAAATACGGACCGGATCCGGTGACTTTTGGGGGGAGCTGGAGGGGGCAACCGGAAATCTTGGGAAACGCTATGAGTGGAGGGATCGAGATGAAACTTGGTGTGAAGACACCTAGCAAACACTAGATACATCATTGACATAACCGAGCCAATTCGGGCACTGTGGGGGGAGTGGAGGGAGGGGGAATCCGGAATCTTGAGGTATTTATAACTTTTGAACGGGTGATCGGATCTCGATGGAACTTGATATTTGGAAAGGCCTCACACCTCAGACGACCCACTTAAAATCTGTACCGGATCCGGTGACTTTTGGGGGAGCTGGATGGGGCAACCGGAAATCTTGGGAAACGCTACGAGTGGAGGGGTCGAGATGAAACTTGGTGGGAAGACACCTAGCAAACACTAGATACATCTTTGACGTGACCGAGCCGATTCGGGCACTGTCGGGGGAGTGGAGGGAGGGGGAATCCGGAATCTTTAGGTATTTATAACTTTTGAACGGGGGACCGGATCTCGATGAAACTTGATATTTGGAAAGACCTCATGCCTCAGACGACCCACTTAAAATCCGGACCGGATCCGGTGACTTTTGGGGGGAGCTGGAGGGGAGAACCGGAAATATTGGAAAACGCTATGAGTGGAGGGATCGAGATGAAACTTGGTGGGAAGACACCTAGCAAACACTAGATATATCATTGACATAACCGAGCCGTGCCTACTCGTAACAAGTGCCATATGAGCTCGTAGCTCTTGTTGAACTTTCTTGTAGCAAGAAACAAAATTGCTGGCCCATACTGAGCAACCGTAAATCAAATAAGAATGAAAAATAGCAAAATATATCATTCTTAGAATTTTAGATGATGCAGTGTTTTTGACTCTCCTTATTACTCCAAGTGACCGGGAAAGTTTAGACGATAAGACATCAGCATGCCCTTTCCACGACAAATTCTCATCTAGTAGAAATCCAAGGTATTTAGTCGATTGCACTCTCTTAATCGCTGAAATGCCCGTCGAGATCTGGCCGGGGCTTGGTTGGGAAGAAGTTCTTGAGAATATCATGTAGTTTGTTTTTAGAAAATTCAGGGTTAACAGATGACAATTAGTAAAATTAGAAAATTCGACTAGTGCTATTTTTAGTTTTTCGTATAGATCAGGTATAGAAGGAGCAGACAAAAAAAGAAGACTGTCATCAGCAAATAAAATAATCCCAGCTTCAGACAAGAAGTATTTAACCGCATCAATAAAAATAATAAAAAGTAGTGGCCCCAGAATCGATCCCTGTGGCACTCCGCAATGAATTGCGCACAGCTCCGATGTGCTATTACCATTTACTACTACTTGTTTCCTACCGGATAGGTACGACCGAAACCACTCTAGTGTTTTGCCCCTTATTCCAATCGACTGGAGAGAATTTAAAAGTTCATTGTGGTCAACAGTATCGAATGCTTTTTTTAGGTCCAAAAATATAGCAGCTGGAATCAATCCATTTTCAAAAGCTTCGTTAATCCAGTCTACAAGTTTAATCATAGCTAGGTCCGTCGACAGACCCTTACGGAACCCAAATTGAGTGTCCAGCAGTATTTTATTATCTTCAATGTGTTTCGAAAGTTGAGCATGTACTATTTTTTCATAAACTTTAGAAAAAAAAGGAAGAATAGAAATGGGGCGTTTGTTACTCGCTTCATCTTTTTTACCAGATTTATGCAAAGGAATTACCCGCGCCAGCTTTAGATTCTCCGGGAAAATACCTTTATCAAGAGATGCATTTACTAAATGGACAAGTATAGGAATTAGGGACTGTTTCGCTGATTTTACAATTTTTAAACTTATTCCATCAAGACCACAAGAATTCGATTTCATTTTGTGGATGATTATATTGATTTGATCAGTAGAACATGCCGAAAAATTAAATTCAGACATAGGTGTTCTATCTGTCGGCAGTGGGACTGGGTTTGCTTTCAGACGCGCTTCATCACACAGCCGTTTCCCTTCTGAAGAAAAATAATTACAAAGATAATCGGCGATTTTCTTGGGATCATCAAGTCTGCCGGCATCAGTATTTAGCGTTTTAATTTCCTCAGAAGCTGGACGTTTACCAAGAAGACCATGTATACTCTTCCAAACTTTCTTCATGTTCCCATTACAAGAAACAAATTGATCTTCATAATATTTAATACGAGCTCTTCTTCGTATTGAATTTAACTGATTTCGATACCTTTTATAACGTGTATGGTTTTCAGCAGAAGGTTCATTTATATACAAACGAAACAGTTTATTTGTATTTGTTACTGACAATACAAGTCCAGGGGTCATCCAAGGTTTCCTTGGATATTTTCTGTTTCTTTTTTTACCAGTCTGAAGAGGGCAAGCTAAATCCATTGCATTCGTGACAATTTCAGAAAAAATATTATATGCTTCATTTGGGCATTCTTCATTTATTACTGCAGAAAAATCTTGCTCATCCATAATCTTACTAAACTTTTTCAGATTTACATCATTGATTAGTCGATAAGATTGGTTCGTATTTATCATGAACCGTTCCTTATTACTCAGTCTTATTTTAGCTAACAAGAAAAAATGATCAGATCCATCCGTAACAATCACATCAGCGAAAGACCTTTCAAAAAATTCGCCATCACAAAATATATTGTCAATTAGTGTCGCTGATTTATTTGTTATTCGAGTTGGAACAGTAACTAACGGGTAATTATCCGAAGAAATCATTAAATTTACAAAATCATAACTATCATTTTTGTTGAAAAGGTTTATGTTGAAATCTCCCATTATGATTTTATTTTTATTTTCAGAGTTAACTCGCTCCATTAAATTCCCAAATTCCTCAAGAAAATCTTTATCTTCATAAGAAGGGAATTTATAAACCACACCAAGAATCAGGTTTTTTCCACGAGTATTCTTGATCTCAATAAAAATTGTTTCGAGCCTACCCTCAAGCCACAAAGAAAGATCCTCTCTAACCCAATAAGAAATATCATCTTTAATCAGCAAAGCTAGGCCACCTCTTTCCATGGAAGATCTTTCGCGACGTTCCAATTTATATCCTGGAAAAGAAAAATCCCAAGGCAGCGATTTAAAAGATACAAATGTCTCGCACAAACCGATTATCGATGGTACGCGAATACCTGATGATAGAATATCACACAATGACGAATATGCAGTTCGCAATCCTTGACAATTCCACAGCCCAAAAATCATTTCATTAGAAAAAGTATTCGACCATTCATGTGAATTCCCATGTCCAATAGTGATGTATTTGCTCGGACGAGTGTGACCAGTTTACCAGGTCGCAAATACAGTCATCGTCGCACGCAATAGATATTCCAAGCGCTTCATCCGGTGAAAAAGGATTGTTTTCAAGTTCATTCAATCGCAAGTCGTCTGACATACCGATTGTGGTGAATAACTGACTCTAGATTATGCAAATTATAGGGAAAGGGAAAAACAGAACGGAAAAGGGGAAAGTGAACTAGAGATACATAACAGCAAAAAATAATTACATACACTGACAAAATGCATGACATGGCCTAGCTACTGTTGTAACCGAGTTAGATCGTCTGGTGTTTTGACGTGCAGTTTGCCACTCGCGGTCTTCACCATGATTTTTCCCGAGATTGTCCACGCGTTCCGGGGACCTACTTTGTCTCTAGCTAAGTCGAACAGGTTTTTCCTTTTTGCCGTTAGATATTCAGATACAAAAACTCCAGTGTTGGCAAGTTTTTTCTTGCTTAGATACACTTCCGAAGCACTTTCTTTCGTAGCGAACTTCACTAGAACCGGAGCTGTAGTTTTGGAGACGTCCCGGTTCTTCAATCGGTCACATGACACAGGGTTAATGCTAGGCAGTCCAAGATTTTTCTGGATGATTCCTGTGACAGTATTTTGCAGGCCTTGCGGGGATTCCGAAATACCGTGGAATACAAGGGTATCCAAACGTCTCTCCTGCTCTAAGTCCTCATTTCTTCTCTCCAGTGTCGGTATACGATTCTCTAAGCCCAGGATCTGTGCCCGCAGGCCAGTAATAAGCTTCTCAATGGTTTGAAATTTGCTAGTATATTCCAGGGTGATAGCATCATGAATGTCACTTACTATTGTCTCGATACATTTAGTCAGTTGAAGACCCGACTGATCACCTATTTTACCACATTGTTCTGTCACTTTTCTCTGTATGTCGGCTTTGAGGGTAGTCTTTAGTATTTCAACTTCAGCCTGAGTCGATATCAGCGACCCTAATAGGGACGTAAGAGACGATGGTTGTGGTTCAGCATCAGATCCAGAAGCATTGGTGTCTGGTGTTGTAGTGTCTTTGTAAACATCCGGAAAAGTAGCTAGTTCGAGGAATGCTCCATCCACTCCTTTCTCCTTTTTCTTTTTCGCTTCAGCCAAGTTTGGCTCAAACGACTCCAGCTGGGATTCCTTTACCACAAATACCTCATGTGAACCGTAGCAGAATACACGGTATGATGGTGGTCCTCTCTTGGAACCCGTGATGAGGCCTATCACTCTTCCAGGCCATAGCGGATATCCGCTAAACTTGCAGAAGACTAGTTCATTTAGAGCGAATTTCGTCATTTCAAAAACCTCGCTACACTTTCTCACGTCCAACGCGGTACAGCAAAATATCCAAGTCACGCTTCTCCGAACTCGTCTGATCTGATTCGGTTGAGAACTGAATCGGTATAGTCGTCTGGTAGCTGAAGTCGAAGAAACAACCCGAAGTAGCTGTGTGACGAGCAACTGCCACATAATAGTCGGGTCTTCAAGCCTCTTTAAGCGAATAAGTGACGGGTAAATAGACTGTTCTGTCCCAGCTCTTTTCAGTTAAACTTTAACACCTTGATATTTGTATAAAAGTTTTTCTTCCGGTTGTGTATAAAGTCCCATAACCGCAGCGACTGGTCGGTTCCCATTTAACCTTTAGTCCATATCAGTTCTGAACAAAACAATGACGAAACGGCGAGGGGGTGCACACTCTGAGAAATTCGCGTAGACCAGCGTCGAGGATTGGGCAACGCCTCGACGTTTGGTGCAAGCTTTGTCTGGTTGGTGCAAGCCAGTGTCCATATTTGACGGTGCAAAACGGATAAGTCAGCTACATTTTATTCGAGCTATATTTCGGCCTTCTTGGCAAGGGTCCTCTTCAGGCTCAAGCTGGAAAATGAACAGTTGGTGCAAGCTGAAATTTTTCGCCACCCCAATTTAAGCTGACTGCGTGTCATTACTAATGGCGTGAAAGGGATGATTGTCAGCTGAAACTTATTCCGCCGATATTTCGGCTCACCTTGGCAGATATACGAATATGTGATAGGTAATAATTATGAATATGTTACGAACTTTGTTCTTTTAAAGTCTTTAATTGTGTAGTTAGTTTTCTTTGTTTTGTCTTCAGAAACTGTGTTGAATCTTTAGTTGGTATCTGATTTGCATAATACTTTTGTAACATGGCCCGTTGGGCTTTCCATGTACAATACATACATACATATAGCTGAAATGGGTCTCGAATCAGAAGTGACGTTAAGTGTTTCAGTGATTAGTAATTTCTAGTTCTTTCAAATTAACGTCGATTTGAACGTCATTAATTACAAATAGCCTACTCCTTGAGCCCAAGCTGAGAGGTAAGTAAGTAAGTAATTTATTTGTAACCCGCCATTTCGGAAAAGCGGAGTAAATGAAGAAAATAAGTAAAACACTTAAACACACAGAAAAAGACACTTAATTATCAATCTTCGACCAGGAGGGAGTGGAGAAGGTTGCCAATGATTTTGGATAGCGACGAAGAAACATCCAAAAGTGTAATACTTGCATTTTAAACTTCTCCGTCAGTGTTGGTTATGGCATAATTCCGACAAGTGGAGCAGGTGCTTTGCATATTTAAAATAACATTATCTCATTTTTTTAATCTCCTTCTTTCGCAGAACATGAGTCACACCAGAACGAAATAGTATAGAAGGAGCGCAAAAGATGCTGTACAGGGAAATATAAATTTAAACAAAGGCTAAAACAGATAACCAGCTACGATGCTTTGGTAGTGACATTTCGGCCCTTCTTGGCAAGTCTCCTCATCAGCCAGTTGCAGCGCTGGAAGTAACGAAACTGCAATCCCAACTAGATATACGAGTTATTCGGTATAATTATGGGAATTCAAAAGGTATAAAGAATCCCGAATAGGCTATTGGTATATGAATATGTCATAGAGACGAGGATGAGTCATAGCCACTTCCTATGCTTCAGTTGACGGTATGGAACACAGTATGGAATCCAGCTCAACGTCTGCATGATCTTTTTCATAACTTTTTAGGCCCAGTCTTCATTGTCGTGCTTTATGTTGATTTTTACTTGCGTTGTTTTTCCTTCTTTCCTTTTACTCCACTGTAGCCTTGTGCGTTTTGTGGGTCATAAATTATATTTATATGTACATACATAAAATGCTTAAGACGTATACGAGGGGTTTTTTAAATCGAAATACTCATTAGGCCTAAACAAAAAGAAAAAAAGATTGACACCAACTGTTCACAAGAAAGAAGCAGCTTATATACCTCTAATCCCCTACATTCGCCAATTAATGCGTTAGACTATCCTCGAGACAATGTTTGGAAGAAGGGAACACTTCGCTCGCAATAAATCTCACTGCTTAGGTGAGATGGAAACACAATAGTACTTGATTTTATCCACAGAGGAACTCAAGTGGCAAAATTCATTTCCCTTGTTTTGACCCGCGTTAATTGTTTTTCTTGTTAATCTCAACAAAGCGCTGAAGTGGCCGTAGCCCGTATTCTAAAGTGGTCTGATGTCTATTCAAGCATGTACAAATGGATGACATGGAAACGTCTGCTGGGGAAGTAAACGTCAGAGGTTTCGTCTTTCGAGTTCATTACCGAAAACAGTCAAGCAGCATAAACTCACACTACGGCCGCTCCACTATTTCAGAAGAAAAAAACTATTTAGAGCGTGGTTAGCCAGCCATTCGAAATGTTCAAGCCCTTTCCACCGGATTTCTCAAGGTTCTTGATTCATGGCTAGGTCCTATGCAGTTGGGTTCCAGCTAAAAAAAAAAAAAAAAGAAAAAAGGCGCCCTCCCCCCGGCCCCGGACATAGCCCTCCACCCACATGGCTGCAGCGAAACCCCCTATAATATTCTGTTGAGAGGTGGAAGGGTGGGATAATAATGAGGTTGGGCAACTTTTGAGGGACATAAGAGATGTTTGGCGAATCTTGTGGACGGATATAATGGATTCAGATTAGTGAGTTATGGATAGAAACACGAGAAGGGAGGCTTCCCTCCTTTTAAGCCCAATTTTACATGGCAGTGAGGTTGAAGTAAGAGCAGGATAGAACACTATCCCGGCGCGTACTTAACAGACGACTAGGAGATCGTATGGTTTTCAATCAAGAACGGGGAAGCTGTGAGTAGGCTACTAGGAAACCATACAGGGATAAAGCTTAGAACTAAGGCCGAGTGGTGACCAACCTTGATGTCGATAAGAAAAAAGGAGGAGCTATCCTCGGATTTATCAGAGAGCTCGGCTACCTTGAAGAAACACCAGGTTTATTTATATTTGCCATTAAAATTGTACCTTACCCTCCCTTTATGCCTAATCGTATATGGCAGCGACGTGAAGTAAGATACAAGGATGGGGAGGGACAGGATAGAATGCAATAAAAATAGCTATCTTGAAGATCCTCCCTAGTCCCCTTATTTATCCAAAAACTTTCGTACCCATCATTTGAGCTATCCAATTCTGCTCCGCCCTACTAAAATTCCCCTTCTAAAAAACACAATCCCTCACAGTCACACATCAAGTTGAGAAGACTTGTCGTCTCCTCTACAGATCGGACTTACAGGGGGGGGGGGGGGGGGACTTTACTTAATGGGGCCGAGCTAACGAGCTCATATTGTCAAGTTGGGAGAGTGGTAAGGCAAGACGTGGAATGGTAAGGCTGTCTATGCAGATGAGACGGTGGTACGAAAGAATAAATATTGTATTAGCACAGTAAGTATAAAGGTGTTGAGTCTACGCGAGTCTGATCCAGTCTGAAGTGAAGATGTCTCCGTCTTGTATATATATGTGTCAGGCTCTGTAGGACAAGGCTGTAGGCACGTACTCCTCGCGTGAGCCTATGTCCTACATCTCTGAAGTTAGTCAACCCTGACACAACCTCCCTTCATCACAAAAAAAATGGCGAAGACATTTTTTAAATATGGTGTGCACTGTCCTGCCCTCTTCTCGCAGCTACAGTTCTTATGGGCTCACACACTCAGGAATACAGTGGGAGAGGTGGAAACCGGAGATCCAGACTAGACAGTTGAAAGTTGACTCGCGATTGAAGAATCGAAGTTAAAAGATGTGTCGGAACTCTATCTTAGCTGATTGCCAATGCCATCTTGTGGCGACGTGATGCTTGTGCGATTGGGTACGAGCGGAAAACCAGCGTTGGACATCTTGTTGACATGGCAGATGGCAGAATGTTTATATACTAGAAAAAAATGATTGGTTAGAACGATTCTTAGATAAGATGTTTTTTTCTTATTCTACGTTTGATTAAGTTTAAAACACAATAGCTTATGACCCTGAATGGTACATATAGCGTTTCTTTTTCCGTAAATCAGATGATTCTAAGCTGGAAAGATCAAGATCTATTTTGTATTATGATGATTCTGTAGTCAGTGGTTAATCCGATCGGAAGACGGTAGGAAAAGGAAGCTGTTTATGACCAGAATGGTACATAGTATGCAGCTTTTTCAATTCCGAGAACTGACCAGTTCTTATTCTTCCGAAAATAATCACGACGTTTTGATGATTGTGAAGATCTTGTTCAGCGAGAAAAATTATTGAAATCAATTCTTAATCTCTGATTTAATTCGGATTATCTTGTTAGAAACGGTAGCTGTTTGAACTTAATTCGAAGAATTCAGGATACTTGTTTGATCATGAATTTGCTGAAAACAATAGTATTAGGGAAGTAAAATAATTAATACGTGACCTTTTTTTATATTAGTTGTTTCTGCAGTTCAGGATCGAAACGTTCTTCGTCCGTGATGACGTATCAGAGTTCTGGAAGCAATCGTCATAATAGTGTTGTTTGGCTTTCAGATATGCTGACGTCATGAACTGAAAATAATACGATTAATACCCTAATTCTTAATAAGCAATACTTCTGTAATGAAACAGCAATTTAGCTCGATTATTAATGTTAAGGGTTTAACGCTCGACTCGAAAAGGTACGAAATATTTTATTCTTTTCCCAGAACTTGAAACATAAGTTATTTTTTTGTTTCTAAATGAATTAAATTGCTTTTCTTGGTAACTCATGAAAGTATACTTATTACTTATTTGTTTGTATAAGTAACTTGTGAATCTTTGATCCAGACCATGTCTTTAATCCATTTGCGCTCGTTAAGCATGTCCTTAAACGAAACTTGGACCAAAGTCGTTGCGACAATAGGAATTTCTAGTACTTCAGATATCAAAATATCATATTATTTCATTCTTCTGCGCGAACTCAAAACTAATTCCGTAGAATTATTATTTCTTTCTTCACGAAATCTGTCAGAATAATGTCTCGTAGCTCGAATGGCGGAAGTTGAAACTCGTCAGTTTCAGATTTTTTGTATTTATTTTATCAGCTGTGTATCAAATCATTAACTATTTGTATAGCTAGTTTGCAACCTAGCTAAAATTTAGTAATAATTTCACTAACAAGCTATTATTCTAGTCTTCAGACCAGTTAAAGGGAATTCTCCACTTCTGCCTCGCTAGATAACTTTGATTAGGCATTGATAGTGCTGTTATGAGCTTAACGATAACATGATTTCGTTTAACATGCCCTTTAATTTTCCTTAGAAACTGAGCTAACATTTTATTCTGACAGTGCTTAGAACTAGACGAAATTTCTAGTTACGAAACTTTGATCACTTCTGAGATTTCCTTCGCTAGATAATTTATGCCAATTACATAAAATCATTTTGTTTTCCGCTAACCTGCGGCTTGATTTTATTTTGCAAAATGTTTAGACTAATCTGCTTCATTTTGCGCATCATGCAATGTGATAGAATGGGGTACCAAATCTTCGTAACTCAGCATGAAACGAATAGGGTTTTTCCCCCCCCCCCAAAACTATACTTGTCTTGGAACCCCCAAGATACCAAACGCGTTTGCTCAGATATGTTGGATTTATGACAACCTAGTCATTTACCACAAAAAATTCATATAGACTCGTAGCAAACAATTTTTCAAGGTGCGAACCGCAAAACGAAACTTAGTGGAGCAAAAACCTTCCATTAGGTTTTTTAACACAATAAAGCCTTCATGCTAATCAGAGACAGTGGTCTCAAATGTCAAAAGACATTTATACTGATATGTCAGCTTTCGTAGTTTGGCCAGAAATTACGAAAGACAATTTCAATAACTAAGCAGTGAGTTATTCCGTAATTTAAATTATCTATTACTGATTATCTGACGGAGGTTTCTTTTGCTAGCTTATTAGATCTTTTACCTCGTGTGTCAAAACATTCTAGTTATAGAAAATTCACAACTATTGTGCATGATTAGAAAAAATAATATTAACATGAAGCTTGAAGAACCACGCCATGGATTCTTTCTTTGGATTGTAAGGAGCGACCTTACCAAATCCTTCCGCCAAATATTTATTCACGAATTGTCGTTCCCAGACAATACGAAACACACCAGACAACACTGGCGACTCATCTCTCTGGATTGGTCTCAGACCTCTTCCGAGAACGGTGTAGAACAATTTGCACAGGTTTGTTCTGACTTCCAATCCTACAACAACGCCAAACAACGAAATCAATTCAATGACTAAAAGACCAGCTCCACTCAATTCTTATTCCGGAGAATGTGACGGTTTTAAGGTCTTCGTTGTGCGTTTTTTCCTATACCAAGGAATTTCGGCGGACTTGAGGTACCTCTTTCGTTCGAATGCCTTTCAAACGACTAAACATCCGGGTCGCAATGACCGGGTTGGGGAACTGATATGGTCAGCACACGCTGGAAACCATATTATCAGGCATAACATAGAGAGTGAGATTTAATGCGGTATAGTTTAACGCGTGTGAACTCTGCTTTTTTTTTTTTAGCTTGCTCTTTCAGTTGCAACTAAATACTTGTTTCTTGTAAATTGCAACTTCTGTCAAAAATAACAAAATTCAAAGTCCAACCAATTCTTGGATCTTAAAATTTGACAACTTAACTTTAAAGTGTAACTAAAGTCTTTGATTTTTACAGCAGCTTTGCTTGATAGGTTTTAAGTCGTCTCATTTCATTGCACTAAGTTTTTTCCAGACCGTATCTAGGATTACAGTATAAATGACAAACTGCAAAATTTGTACTAAATTACTAGGAACTGGATCATCCGAAAATAAAGATAAAATAAACTTTAGGCAAACTTGAACAAAGCTTGCTTAGAAGACTAAAAGAAGAAACTAATGTTCTGGATTGATCCTTTCCTGTTACTAGTTTTGCCCGAAATTGGTCGACTTAAAGTACAAATGAAAGGTTATGACTTCTTCTTATCCAGTGTTGGGCAGTACTCCAAGTGCTTGTATTTCAAGTACAGGTACTTGTTTTACTTAAGTACAACTTTTATGGGATACTTGATAGTTTGTTCAAATAACTAAGTACTTTGTTGTATTCGTTGTCAGGTTCTTAATTGGTACTCAAGTACAAAATTTGGAAGTACTTGATGATTTATTATTCGAGTGCAAATTTGAGTTACTTGTCCCAACACTGTTCCTATCGCACTTGGCAAGAGCTGGCAAATTTATGTTGCTTTTACAAGTAAGATTATCTCGTAACGCTAACGGAATTGTATCCGTAGACTATAGCCTAACCACCCTTCATCCCGAAACTGGACGAAGTCAGTTTTCTTTACCGTATCCGGACGATGTTTGCGTAACGTCTGCTTTCTAATATACAGACTGAATGCAGCAATTGATTGGCAAAATGTGTAAAGTAAAATACATTTCTTTTAAACAAGAATCATATATTTTTAATTATTGAAAGCAAAACAAATAATCTTAACCAGAAATTTAAATATTATAAAATCAGCGGCGACAGGCCGAAATAAACAAAGAAGTTTATAGCTTACCAAAGAAAATTCTTGTGAGTTTAGTATAAATTAGAAACTGCTATTTCTCAGCATGGCAGCTTTAACAATGCTTGAAAGTAGCGGAAAATGAACTAATAAATTCAAGTAATCGTATGTACGATTTTTCACTAAATGAAATTAAAGGCAAAAGATAAAACTTTTATTGCCTTAAGTTAACACATTTTGACTGCATATTATAACGATACATTGAAGGTATTATAGCAACTAGTGGTAATAAAATATGGTATTAGCGAACAATATTTTGATCATAGAGATATCTTTTAGCGCAAGAGTTATACAATATTTTGGAACCGTCTTTCCAAAAAAACGCGTGCTAAGGAACCTTCTGTCCTTAGATTTCAGGAAAACAATGCATCTTTGATTCTTAGCTTATTGGAGCTAGACACCCCTTGTAAAGATCATTGGCTTTACCCTTGTAAATGAAAGTTATTGACACAACACCCTATTTTGAAATCAGGGTTAACGTGTTACATATCTCTGTCAGATCGACTGTTTGATTGTGTCTCCTGTCATAGAAGATCAGATAGGGACAGAGAACTTTCACAATTGTAATAACAATTTGTGATAACAACACAAAATTTGTTTGTTAAAATGGGCTGTAAGCTGGGCTAGACAAGCAAAGAATGCATTACGTTTGGAATTATTTTAACATTGCGATGTTTTCCTTAAGGCACTAAATAGCAAGGAAAGTAGTATAAAATTGATAGAATCAAATAATCTCAGTTTGTTCTCTTCGAGAAACAAGATGAATCGAAATGTGATCTTTTTATACAGTCGCGAGAATGTACTAGAAGAACGAATGGCTTCGTGCTTGCCGTGTTTTTCAAAATCGTGCAAGTTAGTAAGAAAACCTAAGTTTTTTACTTATCTTAAATATTGCACTGAAAATCTGCTGCAAGTCATCCAAGATTCCAAATCGCTGTTTCCTTCCGAACTCGTTTCTGACCAATAATCGCACAGCATGTTCCGAGAAGATCTAAGACAGAGCTCCGAACCTGGAAAATACTCGAACGACAAGATTAGCAATCTGATACTTGCATAAGTACAGAGCACATTCGAGATTTTCCAAAGAAAGTATAAGTTTCACTAAGACTTTAAAATAAATTTTAGCTACGAAAGTAAATTCAAGAGATAAACATATTCTACAAAAGTAACTTTAACAGATAAAATACTAAAAAATAGAATAAATTTTACGCCTTGCAAGCTCGATGGAATTTCGTGAAGTCACTCCAAGATCTGAAGTTGAATCTAGGTTGTAAAAAGGCGAACTTCAATAGACTTCTTCCATAAAAGAAAGTAAAGATGAACTTACTTTGCTAAGGCGGAGACCAAATCAGACATGCAGTGACATTATACGGACATTTTCTCATGATTTCTGTTTGCAGTCAAAAATAATTTTTTAAATTGTTTAATTACTTCCTCTAGCCGGAGTAGAAAAATTACTAATGGAAAGATTCCGAGTAATCATTAATTTTACTTCACCAAAATCGTCTGTCCTTCGTATCTTCTTTTCTTCGGGAATCGATGGACGGACGGTTGGACAGACGTGGATTTTGATGATGCTAAGCACACCTCTACCCACATTTTTTAACACCACATATTAAGCCATACCTAGGTATTTCAAATGGCTTTCTTGAAATCATCAAGTTCGTCAGTTCGGCAAAACCAGGCTAATAAACAGTTCACTCGCCCTTATCCTAGGCGGACACATATCTATGTGGCACGTATGGCACAGCTTCGTGCATAAATCTCAACTGAACTGGTTTTGAGCCAAAGTCATAGCAAAATGTGAAATGTGAGGTGATATTGTCAATAACTGAATGAGGTGTCTGAGACTTATTGTGAGTTGCAACCGACGCGCTGAATTTGTGTTGGCGGCTAGCAGTATTCTCACTAAAGAAGCAGATGGTTGGGCACTGTTGTTGGTTGCCGTCTTCGCAGATGTAGACGGACATACGCAAAAATAAATGCAAACCCCAAGCCATTTACTCGGATAAGTTTAAGTTTAACATTTTAGCTCCGGTTAGGAATTTGAGTTTTAGGCAAACAGAAAATCAATGAGAAAAATAAACGACTTACGTTTTTCTTCGACCGTACCGCTCTGCTGTTACTATATCACTATAAAAATTACCACTTGTGACACCATAGTCAAAGTGGTTCACTTCTGACGCCATTGTCAGAGTGGTTCACTTCTGGCACCATTGTCAGAGTTGAGTGAGTGGTAAGGCAAGACGTGGAGTGGTAAGACTGTCTATGCAGATGAGACGGTGGTACGAAAGAATAAATATTGTATTAGCACAGTAAGTATAAAGGTGTTGATTCTACGCGAGTCTGATCTAGTCTGAAGTGAAGATGTCTCCGTCTTGTATATATATGTGTCAGGCTCTGTAGGACAAGGCTGTAGGCACGTACTCCTCGCGTGAGCCTATGTCCTACATCTCTGAAGTTAGTCAACCCTGACATTACG
>JAKZAP010000019.1:5170062-5340260 GCA_023053575.1 Branchinecta lynchi
ACGAGCTCGTATCCCTGCCGGCTCCCAGTGATCAAAATATATTGTCACGAATTATTTTCGAAATAAAAGAACCGGAACCTGAAACCAGTAAGGGCCATCTCTCTTTCTAAATTTCCCCTAAATTTCCCCAAATACTCCTTCTTTGGCGTCCTGAACAATTCCAGGCTGTTGACGGCTAAGGTTGACAGTCAGCTTATTTTGCTTTAACTGTGACGTTCAGAATGTCCGCGGCCGTCCCACAGCGAAAATTCTACTGTGACGGGGGAAATTTTAATCCTAACTCAAACGCGGCTTTTCAGAGAGATTGGTAAGAATTGTGCCTTAGTGCCAGAATAAAAAGAAAAAAATTATAAATCTTTCTCGGAAGGTATACAAAAAAAATACAAGTGGATAGAGGTACCACAAATCGCACGGAAATTCCAGTCTTCGAAACTGCTATTCGTGAATAGCGGAATAACTAAGTAACGCATTTTCGGCGGGTCTTCAAGCCAATTTAAGTGAATGAGTGACGGGTAACTATAATGTCCTATCCAAGCCCTCTTTGGTTAAGCTTTAAGGGCACGGTTCTCTTGGACAGTGGGGACTTAAGGACAAAAAACTCTAGAAAGTCAGGAGCGTGACCCGGTCGACGGAAAGGTTGTCCAAAAGCTTCGCTGAACTGTACTCGCTAAACTAGGACCTAGTGGGCTATGCGAATTACAACGAATTACTGGACAGCTACTAGCCGTAACGTAAGCATTTAATGTAAGTTCTTACGTACCTATTATGAAGAGAGCTGAACTCCAGTTGACAAAACGGAAGTCCAATTCTTGGACTGCCATGTTCGGAATCGTCCGATTATGTTTTTCACCCTATTTGAATACTCCGCGCTTTTCCCGTTTATAACGCCATCTAGCAGTGTTGAGTATAGTAAAGTATATTCATAGAAGCGCTACCAGTTCAGTTGGTAGACAGCTTTCAACCAGATTAATGGCTTGTCATAATTATAATGGATTTGCTGTAATTTTAAGGTAAACCTTTTTCGGATTATTATATTAGTATATAATTAAAATATAATTTATTAATTCTGAATTGAAGTATTCATTCTTAAAGTAAAATCATAAAGTAAAAGATTGATTATTGTTTTATAGGGTTCCTGACTTTCCTGACTACTATTATTGCTGTCATTGTACATCTGTAGATACTCGTTGTTACAGCAAACGTTACATATGATATGAATATATTTAATAGCCAATTGGCCGTACAAAATACATAAGTTACAATACACTTTACATCACTCAATACTTATCTTTATTTAACTAGTACACTCTTTAAGAATTGGCATATTTTAAGTATCTTAGCTTTATTTTTTGTTTCAAGAATATCGGGGAACTTGATAGTATACCCATTAAGAAAGTGTCTCCTGAGGTCTGAGAGTTGCTTAACATTACACTGGAGGAATTGGCGTGCCAGAGAGGTTTCCCCAACATTCCATAACCGCAACTCCAGTTGATAAAACGGATGTTCAGTTCTTAGAGGCCATAGCCGCAACTCCAGTTGACAGAACGGACGTCCAAGGCGCTTGCCTATATTTGGAGTTTCTAGCCTCTAATACCACTGTGCAAATTACAGTGAACTCATGGACAGTCACATCCGTAACTCGAGACGGTGAGAACCGGACTCTTAACTGTCATATCCCTCTCGACGTACCAAAGACAGAGAAAGACGAGTCAGCTGAAATTCCGATCATCTTTCAAACGAGAAAAGTCTTCTCTAGCAAAATTGCAGTCTAGCAGTCAGGAGCTTATTTCTTACCAGAAAAGCTATTAGCCTAGAGCAGGTGTGATGACCTGTGAAAGCTCCTCGCACCAAAACTACGTAGTTTTCGGTGGAACTTTTCCTTTTCAACTTCAACTTTCACCTTGCGAAGGAACTGAACCGAATCTATTCAATGTAACCCTCCATTGCTGGTGCCCAGAAACTGAGGTTAAGAACCAGGAATATTCATTTTCAGACAACGTTCATAATGAATATTCATTCTTAGAAAAGACGACGAGGAAGTTATTCAGATGCCCAACCCCACCCTCTCCCAAGAATCAAGCGAAGAACTGCACACGCTCCTTTGTATCACGCTTTGATCTGTATAACCGAGAATATCAATACCGGTAGAAAAGTAATAACTCATTTCTTTGGAAGGAACAATATAGAACCCGTAAGAGACTCCCCCTCTCCCAAACGGTGAAACAAAGAACCACCTCCGTCTCTGTCAATCTATCAGTTATGATGAGTATTGCGCTCGAACTGCCATTATCTTAGTCTCTGCCCCCTCGCCTTGTTCAGAAAGAGATGGTGTCTTCAGCATCCATCAGAAAGAGATAGTACGATAGAATGCACTAGTTAATGAACAGAAAAGAGAAATTTCACTTTTTAAACTGAAGGACAGAGCAGAACAGTCATAGGCATGCAGAGGGGACGGAAATAGCCACTAATTCTACATCAGTTGATGTTCCGGTGGTTATTTTGCGACTGATCGTATATGGTGGTTCGCATATCTTTTCTTACTGACATATCATCATTCGCTCTATAGCGGATTAAAGTACGATTGGAAATTCTACTCCGAGTTGACTCGTAAAAATCATTACCAAAACAAGATCGAAACTCAAGTTCAGCTAGATATATTAGCAAAAAAAATATAAAAATTCAAACAGAAACCTTTAATGAAAAGTTTCTTGGCTATTCAACTATTTTGAAGGTTCCTCCAGATAGGTTTAGCACACAGGGATATCTGTATATCCCTGTAGCTTTAAATATAGGGACAGCGTTCACGTAGTTTATATATTTTTTCTTTTTTGTTGGTTTTTGTGCATTAAATATCTTATCAATCTATCTATCTACCTATTATAGGCCGGTTGGTAGTCACAATACAAATTTGTTGTCACTTTGTTTAAAAATGTGTTGAAAGTGTGTCAACTGAAGTACTTTGTTACCGTACGAAGTTTTATTTTATGATTATTTTGTACCTTTTTTTATTATTTTAAAACTCCGCTGTTTTTCATATTCATAATGCGCGAAATAATCATTTTCAAACTAGTAGTAAAGTGATGAGCGTGCACGGCACAGTTTGGTTTTACACACATCACAACTTTTATTCATATATACATTCGATGCAAGCAAACAGAAAACATTATTTACCGACTAATGATATATGTACAAGGACTGAGTAAATAAAACCATCCATATTTACCAACACTCAAAAAATCCTCAAAGCCGTTCACGCTACCCTTGGTCATCTCCCCCACTCGTGGTATAATCTCTCAACCAGGATCCGGTACAGACCGACTGCCCCCGAACATTCGTGCCGATCGGAATTCGACCCCTCATCTCTAGAAAATATTATGCAAATTCCTTAAATTACGTCGTTGACTAAACTTTAGCCGATTACCTACGGGCCGTGACGTCACACGACATTTTCCATTTACTAATGGCACTGATTGTCCCTAGATCGTTTTTTAAGTATAAACGCGTCCTGCACCTCGCTGACCACTCGGCTTTATATATATAGATATAAACATATATTCTGCAATATTAATTTAAACGAATTTTCCTATTTCTTTCATGACGTCAGGAAAACGCCATGGGCTGTAGATAATCGGCTAAAGTCTAGTCAATACCTTAAATTATGATACGATCCCTCTCCAGGAAACAGACAAACAAAGAAAACAAGATTCTCCCCCCTTGCTTTCATCTTCACGGTAAATATACTATCCAGGTTATTCAGAATGATATGAACTCGTTCTCGAGGTCTCAAACGTAAGTGGAGGGATATCTATGACTTTGCAAGCATCCGTCTGCCCGTCTATCCGTCCGTCGGTCAGCACGATAGCTCTCGAAGGGAATGAGATATTTAGATGAAACTTGGTATGAGGATTTTTTGGGTCAAGGGACAGGTGTACTTCGTGGATGGGCTCGGTAGCCCCACTTAGGGGTGGGGGTCCAAATTAATTTGCGAACAAAATACGTTTAGCTAATGAGATAGACGATTTAGGAGCCAGATGACAAGCTGATCAAGTATATGGAAATTCTTTTATCCGGAAAATTGCATAGAAGTAAAATTTGTATTTCAAGTAGATTAAATCCTCGATTGTTGGCTAAGAAGACATGATGAATCCATACGTGACAATCATTTTCTACCAGGACATATACTTCACAAGAAATCCGGCCAAACCGGACTTTTTTTTATAGGTAGTAGTTCCATCTGAAGTTGATTAGAGGTTCGACGTAGTGGTAAGCAGGAATGCAGAATCCGTATATGAAAATAATTTTCTCGCCGGGCCCGGAATTCGGCCAAAACCGGAAAAAAAGTAAAGTATAAGTTTTATTTAGCAGCGATTAGCTGCAAAAGCATGTAGCTGCATTATTTGAATATGTTTTATGTTTTATGCATTATTTGAATATTAAAGTTTTATCCGAAGTTGATTATCTGAGGTTTAACATAGGGGTAAGGAGATATGCTGAATATGTTTTGAGTCTTAATTGTTTGCCGGACAAGTAGGCTACACTGTAAAAAAAAAATCTTGCAGCATATGCTACTGGGATTAATCTTGTCTCTAAAGAGATAATCTTTTCTCTAATTTGGATTAATCTTATCTCAGTAGAGATAAGATTAATCCAAGTAGAAACTACTGCAGTTAACTGTAATCCTTACTCGGCTTTTTACATTACTTTTTACGTCACCTGGAATCCGGCCGAAACCGGAAACTTGGTGGAAGTAAGGCAAGAAGTTTTGATCAAATTTCGCCGAATTCGATAAGACATATATAGTAAAACACACATGCTGAATCCATATCTGAAGTTATTTTCTCAGCTGATCACCAACTGGCCGTAGTCTGTTCCAAATTTTAATAGTAAAAACGATTCATGAGTCTGGCGAAGACCGAATATCTACAAGACCCAATTGCCTGGATGAAATATACATTTCGGGATCCCATCGAAACCTTTGGTCTTGTTCTATAAGAGACTACGGCAAATACATCAAAGGTATCGCCATCCCAAAATAGCGAAACAAACAACCCCTCCCCTCCCCACAACAATGCTGACATTTTTTTTTTTTGCCGAATCGAGCCCATTCGTCTCCTCAGTCCTTAAATAGTCCTATGGCCTACCAACAGGTTGTTGTGGTGTTTCAGGTTGTTTTCGTTAAATTTTATTTTGTATCTTAAATAGTTATGTGTTTCAGTTAGGTGTTTCAGGTTGTTTTCGTTAAATTTTATTTTGTATCTTAAATAGTTATTTACTAATTGGTGTGTTAATTAATTTGTTCGCCTATTGATGATCTTTTTACCTGTAAATAATGTGTATAAACAGGTATGTGTATTACAGGTTTGATTCCTTCCCCGCAGTTGATCTAGAGGATTGACAGCATGACGAGGACCCTTGCCAAGAAGGGCCGAAATATCGCTGATGAAAAATCATAGCTGACGTATCCGTTGTAAACATTGTTTGAGTAAATAATGTGATTTTTTAACTGTTATGACAGTCACTTTTAGCCATAAGCTGTTTAGCAAATTAAATCGATTGATTGTTTGAAACAAAGAACCAATTCCCTCTGTCTACATCGGTTACTATCTACATTTCCGGATATACAGCTTCAACTTATCCTGTGTCTAACTAATTATAGCACTACACTGTAAAAAGCTTCTCCGAGTAAGGATTAAAGTTAACTGCAGTATTTACTACTGGGATTAACTTATCTACTGGCATAAGATTAATACGAATTAGAAATACTCTTATCTCAATAAAGACAAGACTAATCCCAGTAGCAAATCCTGCAAGATTTCATGTACAGTGTAGTCGTTTGTTTTGCGGTATACCGACGTCATATCACACGACGTCTTATCACATTGCATAACCAAGTTTCAAGTTCAGAATGCCAGTCTTAAGTCCTCCGGTCTTCACCTCCCGGGACTTCCGAAATCTGGGCTTCCAGATTATTCTTTGACGTCTTCTGTAAATTGCATCTGGAATATGCACCGGTCCAAACGTATATCAAAATAATCCGGAAAAAAGGGGCGTTTGAACTTCCAGATTTCCGGAATTTTAAGGTATCGCAGAAGAAATTAAGAAAAAATCACGAAAAATCTGGGAACCCAGATTCCGGAAGGTGACGACTCACCTTTAGCCTTTCCAAAGCCTCTTCGTTCCTACCGAAAACCATTGACAATTAGACCCAGCCAGCGCATGACCTTTTATCCTGTCTCCTGTCCGAAGATTACATTTTTTGTTATTTTATGTGTTTTGTATTTTTCTTTCTTTCATTTTCATTATACTCTGCTTTCCAAAATGGCGGGTGCAAAGTTACTTACTTACATTTTGTCGGAAATTATAATAATAAAAATACATAGATGGCACTTTACACAAGGAACTTGTACCGTGACCAACAAACCAGAAACATTTTTTTACGAATATAATTTAGAAGTCTAGGACTCCATTGCCGGAGCCACATAGACATACCGCAGAAGTCCTGCAACAGCAGAGGGTCCTGGGTTCAAATCCCGGCTGAGGAGCATTTTTATCTTTCAATTCACTGCTTATAAAATAAGATTAATAAAATATGACCTTTCATGTGCAATCCGAGTTATACAAATGAACAAACGAGGGGACGATACTCTGAGTACACCTTGTTCGCAATGCAGCGACCGACTCCAAACGAGGCACAGGCTCGACAGATTGACGAGCTTAACGAACTTGGGAGAGGACAAAATCAACGCGAATATATTGAGTATTCATACCGATCCCATTTCAAGACCATTTCGACTTTATTGATATTCAGATGCAGCCCTCGCCCCTCATTCCCCGATCAATCCAAGAACCGAGGATCCCCTCACGCTTCCATACTGAAGATAAATAAGCTATCTAGAATATTCATATCGATAGGAACTCAATCACTCATCTTTTTAGAAGAGGCTGTACCGACGTTATTCAGGTGCAAGATGCGGATGATTGGTTTGCTCCAATTCCCGATAGAGCTGTAGATACTCTCTTCTGCTCAGGGAATTCAATTTCCCCGCCGACAGGAAACGGGGTTTAAAGTGTAGGCTATTGCATTTCATCATATTGGGGGAATTGTGAAATGAGATAAATTCAAGGAATGGAAATTTCTATTGAAATGAACATCATCAGCCATGAAAGGGATGCTATAATGCAGAAAGAGGAAAAACATGGCGTAAACATAAACGGGCAGACAATGGAGCGAACAATTGAAACAGAATCTATTGCCATGCAAGGGCGTCGCTATGGGGCGGCTCTGGGGGTAAAAAGTTAAACAGGGCGCTCGCAGAGCGCTTATAGTCAAAATGAATAAGCTAAACTGGGAACTCGCATAGCGCCCAACCACAAAAAAAAATTAGCTAAACTGGGCACTCGCATAGCGCCCAACCACACAAATTGTGCTAAACTTGGCACTCGCAGAGCGCCCGACCACAAAAATTCAGCTAAACTGGGTGCTCATCCAAGAAAGTCAAATAGGTCACTGGCAGTACGCCTGGAAAAGTCAGCAAGGCTAGTTCAGAGTTACCAAGAAACGGAGTTAACATCCAGCTTGGAAATCGGCGTTTCTGGGTTCTCAAGCGTTTGAGACTTAAAGCACAACTCTTACTAGAAATGATCTTTTCCCTGTGAAAGGGATCAGGAAACCGTTTTTTCAAAAATGCCATAACTTCCCACCTGAAATTAATGATTATTTTCTTGTTAGCGCTTGTCTACCCTATCCAGCATTCCTCCTCTCCGACGCGGCGTCTGGGAGCAAAACGTTCGGAAACTGAACGTACCATGCTTAAAAACTTTGAAAACTGAGCAATTAAAAGAAGTTAAAAACAGAAGATTCTCATATTCTTATGTGTGAAAAAGTTGTCAGCGGATATTGAAGATTCCGGCAAACTTTACGCTGTATGACGGGCAAAACTCGGCTCAGCCAAAAAAACGCTTAAAATTCGTAGGCACATATCGAAACAATGGAAAGAGGTGGGGATCGCATTGTCAGTAGCATGTTTCGAGCTTGCCAGATTGACATACCATACTCCGTCTCCCTAGACGGGTTATAAATAAAATTCAATTCAATTCAAAGAGGCGGGAAAAATTTCTCGTCGTTCGGATACGAAGAGATTTTTTAACCATATTTTGTCACAATAAGAAGTATGATTGTCAGATTCGAGCTTCCAAGACGACAAAAACACAGTTGTCAAGTCATGAATTCCATCTTGCAGCGCAAAGTTTTAACCCAAGTTGTAAACACGATTCAAGTAAATCAGGGTGATTTTGGGTGACAAAACAATGGAAAGAGGTGGGGATTACATGTTCTCTGGGCTGCAAGGGAACAGGGCTGGGCCATGTTCTCTTGAGGTGTGAGGAGCTTTCTAATATAAGGGGTACTCTTTTTCAGAATGGGGGGATGAGCTACTTCTAGGTATCTTTAAGTCTACAAATGCTAGGTCTATAGTATGTTTTGGCAACATGATAGAAAAAGTTATCAGTTTAGCAGAAAGTCGGTAGGATATTAAGTTAAGAATGCGAGGTTGTTTGTTATTTGAGATTGTTGTTTGTTTTGTTTTTCTGTATATGGCTTAATCGCTTTTAAATACAGATATATATATATATATATTTATATTCTGTCGCATGTTCCGAGCTTGCCAGATTGACATACCATACTCCATCTTCACTAGACGGGTTATAAATAAAATTCAATTTAATTCAAAGAAGCGGGTAAAAACCAGGGTGATTTTGATCGTGGCGTACATTTTAAAGAATTTGTTACTTTTTTGCAGAGATCCTTTGTATTTTAACAGAAAAGAATTTGATGACAAAACTTTTCTTCCAGTGCGCCGTTTAAAAAAAAAAACACCTTCGTGAGCAATTAGAGAAGACGTAATGACGGGCCTGATTACTAACACGTCATTTGATTTGATTGTTTCTGTTTAACTGTAAATTCAGAATAAGTCTCAAGTTTCAATTTTTTTTGTTTTTTTTGTTATGATCAGCTTCTTTTTCGGAAACTGAGGCACATACCAACTTCCAGCTAAATGTCTTACTTTTTCTGAATTTGTCATGAACAAAGACAGACGGGCAGACCCGCGCTGAATGGCCCTTACTTTCATTTGGGATCCAAAAAGACGTTCTGATCATACAGGATTCCACAAAATTTGCATATGGCGCCTTTCGAAGTGGCTCTGTTACTGGAAGGTCGTGTCAGCTCAGGAGTGCAGAAAGGCTGGAAAGAAGAATATTCGCGAACGAACTCTTACTTACATTCCAACCGTTCCGATCCATGACAGAATGCCTACATTAACGCACTTCGACTTGGATGTTCCGAATTCGTGTTGTGACAACTCACTCCCTCCAACCTTAAATCCTCAATTGCTTAGTGCTAGGATCAAGCTGCCCAATTTTTTACTGTGCAATACAAGGTCCCTAACAAACAAAGTCGATGAACTTGAGGTGCTCATGCGAGATTTGAATGCCCCACTAGCAATGGTTATAGAGTGCTGGGACATCACAAGCAGCTTAGGGGCCATCAAAGGTTACAGAGCCTTCTTCAACACAAGGCGAGACCGAGAACTTGACCGGCGAGGAGGCGGAGTTGGTATTTACTGTCGTGAAGACGTACCATGTAAGGTCCTAAGCACGCCTCTGGATTCCTGCCATGAAGTCCTTTGGCTATACTGCAAACCGGACCTACTACCACGAACATATTCCTGTCTTATAGTAGGATCAGTTTATTATCCAGAAAGCGCTCGTAATCGCAAAGAATTGGTTGGATTTCTTCAGCACAGTGTCGACGAGTATCGAAGAAAATACAGCTCTCCAGCCTTCGTCATAGGCGGCGACTTCAACCTCACAGATAAGCAATGGCTGTCCAGAGTACTGAGTTTAAAACAAGTTGTCACTTCACCGACCCACGAAAGCGGTAGTATCCTCGATCTCATTTTGACAAACCTGAGTGACTACTACTTACCACCAAAATCACTCGGACCCCTCGGGAAGTCTGACCACAATGTCCTTCTCTGGGAGTCAAAGGCTAGTTTACCCAAACCCAGGAAACTAAAGAAATCGTCCAGACCTATAAATGCTGATTCAGTTAACGCATACGGTCGCTGGATTGGAAACTTTGACTTCGGTGCCATCTGTGAGATTCGAGTTATAGACCAAAAAGTTGAGGAACTATACTCAGTGCTACTTTCCAAGTTTCACGAGTACTTTCCCACAAAGACAGTTTATGTCAGTGAATCCGATAAACCATGGTTGACCAGAAACATCAAAGACATGATTAAGCGTAAATGCCGTTTGATTGCACAGGGACACACCGAAGATGCTAACAAACTGAGAAACAAGATACTTTCATGCATAAGAGCCGCCCGCAAGCGATATACGCGCGAGAAAATCTCCCCCCTCTTAACAGGTGAATCGCGAAAGTGGCATCAAGCTGTTAAGCGCCTGACCGGACAGTGTGACTCTAATGAAGTTAAGATTGTTAAGAATGACGGGTCACTGACTAACGCCCAGGAAGTGAATCAGTTTTTTACTACTATCTCAACCACCCACCCTACCCTTGCAGACTCGGAAATTCAGGAGCTGCTGGCTGATTGTCCCCGTGACGACATCCCAGAAGTTACCGAGTATGAAGTGTCTAAGGAGATAGAAAATACTGAGGAAAAACTGTGCTTCGTATCCTGGCGAGCTACCCGTATCCCTGCTCCGAGAGTTCGCACCATTTCTAGCAAAGCCCGTCGCCTCGATAATAAACCAGTGCTTCCGAGAGCAAAAGTTTCCAGGGGCGTGGAAAAAAGCGTATGTTCGGGTGATACCTAAAGTGAAAACCCCCCAGTCCTGCGATCAACTAAGGCCTATTTCAGTAACGCCCAACCTTGCAAAAGTTGCTGAGACATTCATTTATAGACAACTTTTGTCCCAAGTGTCACCGTCCATGGACGTCTACCAGTATGGTTGTATCCGAGGCAGCAGCACCGCAGTTTACCTAGTCAGGCTGTTCCATCTAATCCTTGAATGGCTGGATAAAGGCGGTGTAATCCTCGATTTGTTACTGGTCGACTTTCGTAAGGCTTTCGACCTGATCAAGCATCTTGTTGCTGTTACCAACCTAAGAACCATGGGCGCAATGAGGCATATACTATTGCTGGTCATTGACTTTTTGCGTAACAGACGTCAGTGTGTCTATGCACTTTACAGCAGCGACGTTAACTCCGACTGGACTGAACTTACCTGTGGCGCACCTCAGGGTACAAAATTAGCAGCTCTACTTTTCCTGGCCGTGATCAATTCCGTGCTTTCTGATTTCGAGGAACGATTTAAGTTTGTTGACGACTTATCGGCAATCCTTAAGTACCGGATTGAAGGTTCAACTCCACTACCACAGTTTAGCCAAACTTTACTTTCTGAATTCAAAGCACAATGCGAAAGAAACAGCCTCGAAATCAACCAGCAGAAATCCAAAGTGGTAAGGTTTAACCTGCTCAAACGGGACGTTTCGCAACCCGACACTCAATTCCCAGTCTCTAAAGGAGCTACAATCCTGGGCGTCATTTTTAGCAGTGACTGCTCTTTTCGGCCACATATTGAGAAAATCGTTCAGAAAGGACATTACGCACTACTGACCTTAACATCAATGCGCAGGCTGGGTTTCAGCGTTTCTGATCTCCGCCAAGCTTATGTTACTAACGTAAGGCCGATACTCGAGTATTGTTGCCCAGTGTGGGGCCCTCAAATCCAGAACACCGTTTACCTAACAGAGGAAATTGAAGCCGTCCAGAAGCGTGCGGCAAAAATAACATTAGGCCCGAAGTACCTAACATACGAGCAAGCTCTACGAGACTTACGGTTACCTACCTTGTTCGACCGTCGAAACGAACTTATAATGAACTTCGGCCGTAATCTGCTCGCTAGTGACAAACACAGATCCATTCTTCCACCTGACGCCCCAAGTACTAGTCGTACCCGTCGCTGCAATAAGCTTGTGCCTGTGAAAACCAGAACAAACCGGTTCGCCCACTCGTTCGTGCCGTTTTTTACTGACCGTTATAACAAAGAAGTGTAGTACCTTGCTATATATTTATTTTGAATTTGTAAAGAATAGCGTAATTTAGCGTCTCGTCCACGAGAAGGCTACGACAGCTGTTTTATTAATAAACGATTCCGATTCCGATCATTTCATTCGGGTTTAGGCTTGGAATTTCGCGGCTTTGGCCACATTAAACGCTAAATTTTGTTGGGGAAGTAGTGTTTTGCCCGAGAAAAGTGATCGGCCCCGCTTAAGCTGGAAAATGAACTTTCCAGCTTGTTTATTTTCCAGCTTGAGCGGCTTGAGCCTGAAGAGGACTCTTACCAAGAAGAAACGAAATATAGTTCTAACAAAATGTAGCCGACTTATCTGTTTTGTACCGTCAAATATGATTCGCAGTCATCTTGGGCTGAAGGACTATCTATTTTTCGATACATTTCGACTCGTCGCGAAAACGGAAAAAATTCAAATAACCTTTTTTTCTAATGGGAAAACTTCTCGCAGACGACCGTCGACAGCGTGATACGCATCGAAGTTAGCAAAACACGGCAAGTGAAAAATCAAGGAGTTTTTGTTAGAGGGGTAGAATGTACTGTACGAAATTCGGGGCTTCCTTGTTTATAAATGGATGGACTGATTACGGAAGTAGGTTACGTTAGTACCATAGGTAAGACAGGTCTTTTAACCTTACAAATGTTATGTTTCTTTAAATTCGTACAGTTTCCCGCATGTGGTGCTGTGTTTCTTGGCTATTGGAAGAATCACTGAAATTGGCCCCCACAGGCCCATTCGGGCTTTCATGCAGTCAGAAGTATCGGCTACATGTATAAAGGATGTTAAAAGGGTTATAAAAGGTGTATTTATGTAGTTAAGCATGTAAAAGTTGGTTTGTATAATAAAGAGTATTAAACTATTGTTTCTAACTGGCATGACTCTTGAGCTTTGACGGACAAGTGCCAGTTGTATATTTTGAAGTAGTCAACTCCCACGCCCAAGCCCTTCAAACCGCACTGGAGCTCGGATATACTACTAGGCTTCTTCAGTCTTAAACGCTTGCATTTACCAAGAGTTTTATTACTACATATGCAACGAGAAGCTGAAATGGGTGGCAGGGCACCGGTAGGCGCCCCCCCCCCCGCCCCTCTCGATTTTTGGCTTGCGACGCCCCTGATGTCATGGAAGAATGTGTTTAACTGTGTTATGTATTTTTAACGGGTTACAACAATATATTGCCACATTTTTTATTAAGAAACCCTAAGTTAATGCTGTTTCTTTATCTGATCCACAAAAAATTTGTTTGTCAAGGAAGATTAATGAAACATTTTTGTATCTATTTTAACCAGGTACAGCAAAATAGTTGGAACAGATCTGGGATGCTTCAACAACACTACATTACACTTCATAAAAGTGTAGCACAAAAAATTCACTGTTCCGGTTCCAGTCTTTTGCGTAATCTGGATAATCAACCGACTTTTTTAAAACAATTAGCCTCAAGATCGGCCTGCAAACTTCGGATTGAAAGAGATACTGTCAGCGATTACTTACCTGTTCGATAATATTCTGATCCTGGACCAATAACTCTATCTGTCAGCTTTCCCAGCCCACCAATCAGCCGCCCGCTTTCGACTCCACCGTCATATGAAGAATCACTGAAATCCACGGTGATTCCAGAAGAGAGCGAGCCCTGTCTTGCCGTATATGACTGAAGTCCGCCTAGAATAATATCACATATATATTTTTTAGTTTAATTAACCTAAAAGGCCGTCAAAACTGAAAGCCTAAGAACACTACAGCTTATTCGGAATCAGTGTATTCGCGTCTTAGGTCACACAAACGTCTTACTACCCTGTCGGTGTTTTAAAGCGTGTTCCACCGTAGTTACTACGCATGACGTCACGGATTCCGGCTTCTTGGCGTCAAGGCTGGAACGAACTTTTCTGTTTTCGGCAGGATTATCGGGCCAGCAGTCACGTCACAGTCATCGTAGTTACCACGCCTACTATGCTCACGAGCGAGGTAGGCAAATAGTTACAATTAGTTATTAGTTGCGTTTTTGATCGGTTTTGTTCGCCGTTCGCTTAGCCGGTTGCTTAATTTCCGTTTTTGAACGCCGTCGAAGTTCACCGTTAAAATTAGTGTTTTTACGACTCCGGCGATCCTTGCCAGATCGACGTTTCTTCGACGATTCAAGCAAACTTCGAACTTGCTAGCGCACGAACTTCGACGGTCAGACTCGTCACAGTATGAAGGACGAAGGAACTGTGACCGGCGACCAAAAACGGTATTATTTCAAGAAGGTTGGAAAAGTCAACGTAGTAACTTTTCGCGAGGTTTGAACGAAAATAGCAAACTTTTACACCGAAAGAGCTGTCAATGACTGAAGTTCCCATTCCGAGTCTACAATGTCAGCACCTTCACCTGAAGCTTTCAAGAAGTCACTTGGTAACGAGTAGTCATACTCTTGATGACTATCTCTCCTTGCCGATACAAAATCTCCGGCCTCTCCGGTAGCTAGCGGAAGAAAGGCAGATGTGGTGTCACAGCTGGTCCCAAAGATCGCGGTGATTGATTGACACAGGATTTGAGTCGTTGAGTTTCAGTCGTACGGACACGCTTACTCCTTCTTCCTGAGGATCTTTGGCGTGTTTTGGACTTAGTCATATAGAGTATACTGCTGGGATGACCCAGACCAGTCACAGATGTCAGCCATCATCACCCAAGGAGAAACTGCAGATCCACTCGACCTTAGCCGCTCTTCTGCTAACCGCAAACATTTTCATGTCAGGTTAAGTGACTGAAATGCTATATTAGTATATATATTCTTTGAGCCCAAGCTGACTTTGAAACATTTATTCACACAATGTTTACAACGGATACGTCAGCTACGATTCTTCATCAGCGATATTTCAGACCTTCTTGGCAAGGGTCCTCGTCAGGCTGTCAATCCTCTGGTTCAACTTCGGGGAAGGAAACAAATCCTGTATACAGTGGCGGTGTATGGAGAGCGTGTCTTCAATGAAGTATCGATGGTAAAGATGATGATCAAGGCTCTTGCTTTAATGACGATCAGGATTGATTAATATTCTTTAGTTGTCTGGTTTTGGCTGCCACGACCATCGGGCTTTTGAGCATAAGATAATATTTGCTCTTTAGATATTTGTATCATATTTATAGGAAGAAGAAGTGTACTTTCCACATCAAAGATCAGAAAAATACCTAGAAGTCTAATTCGTCTTCAAGAATATAAATCTACACTAATTCGCATTTGAGAAACTCCACACTAATGGAACGGCGTAGTCTCCATTTCTGCTTTAAGCTGAATCCATTGTCGGATAATCACTGCCGCAACAAACTGAGCTTACTCCAACTTCAGTTTTCCCGAAATAATCAAGTAAAACAATAACTTGCACTCCCCGTACTTCAAGCGAAAGCAAATATCTATCCCCCAAGATCCCCGGGATCCGTCTCCCTATTAACCTCATTGTATGTACATATCCTCCACGGACTTTACGCTCGGGGCTTGAATTATGGATCTCATCTCCCACACAGAAAATACAAGAGAAAACTTCTTAAGAAGGACCAGGGAGGGGGGCAAAGCAGGGAAAGAGATGTGAGAGCATCACGGAGCCAAATCTGAGGCTTACTTCTTCGCCCCACTTCTTTGAATTAGTAGGAAAATACTTAAAGTAGAACTGAACTCAAATATTTTCACAGCTGTGTTCATGCTTTTGCTTTCTTGCCAAACTTGATCTCCCCCGGAGAACTTTTTCACAATTAAGCCCCGCCTCTCGCAAGTTTAGTCGGAGCTCGGAGGTACTCAGCCTACTGTACAGACCAATCAAAGACAATGTTTGTTGGTGAGGTTAGGCTAGATTGTGCGTAATTGGGAATATGCTTTGGCAGCCGAGAGACACTGCGAAAATGCACAGGAGCTGATCAGTTTTTTTCGTCCGGGGAAACTGGAACTGGAATGCTGAAACAGTCCGAACTTGGTGAGAAACTGGAACGATAAGCTCTTTCTTGAACCTTTAAAGCTTAACCGAAAGGGCTGAGATGAGATGATTACTAGATTACTACACTGTTAAAAGTTTGATAACAGGTAAGACGAGGATGCACGGTTTCAACAGATAGTGCGTAACAGATAACACTTCGGATGTTATCTGTTGTGTTTGTAAACGTTATGCATGAAATTTTATGCACAAAGCTTTGTTAAGAAGAGCCAAAAGTATCTACTGACTTTATTCCTTATCGTCATGATGTCGAAAAACTCAGCAGATATTTTATGGCGGGTTTTCGGTTCTTCCTAATGGTAAAGCTTACTATGCATAACATTTTGAAACACATCAGGTAACATCCGAAGTGTTATCAGTTACGCATTATCTGTTGAAACCGCGCATCCAAGTGTTATCTGTTATGAAACTTCTGACAGTGTAGTTACCCATTACTTATTCTTAAAGCGGCTTGAAGACCCGATGAAGATGTGTTACTTCTAAGCCAGGGTTCCCACTCGCCTCAAATAAAATGCACTACCCATGTAGCAAAAAAGTACTACTAGTAGACATGTACTACCTGAAAAAAATTGTGCGCGCGTTGCACTTCGAGCATTGTTTTCCACTGTTGCTGATGAAAATCACTTTAGCATAACCCAACCAACAGCAATTTTTTGGGGAAGGTTGGTTAGTGGAAAAGTTTAGGGAGAAAAGTTTGTTTGGGGTTAGGCAGCTTGGAAGGTTTTTGCGGATAGGCTGGAAGCATAGAGAAGAGTTTTTGTAGATAAGATTTATTAGAAGAGTTGGTGATTGATTTTTTCTTTGTTTTGTATGCGATGGCCCTCGGGCTTTAAGTAAATATATATCATACCATATCATATCATGACGTGAATCGAACCTTCGTCAAAAATAGGGGTTTCATTCAGAACCAGATTAAAATTAAAGTAATTAGATCAAATATTTCAGATAAAATGGGCAAAATATAACCAGGCCCACATGAACTTCGACAGAAAAGATGTTTTTTTCAGATAGTATTACATATCTTAAAATGTACTGCATAAGGGTTACTACTTTTTTCAAATGTAGTACCAACTCATCACTTTTGAAGAAAATGTGATAAAAAGAGAAGCTACAATTGTACTACCGGTGGCAACCCTGTTCGTTGATCCACTATTCACGAGTAATCGATTGATTTCAGTATAGTGGAATTTCCCTGTCGGATTTGTGGTTCCTCTATGCTCTTGTACCTGTGTTGTATGCATTCCAAAACAATTTAGGAAAAATAAGTCTTCACGCAGTGAGCTACCTTAAGCAAGCTGATCACTGTCCACTGAAAAGCCACGTTTGTATTGAGATTCAAATTTTCCGTGTCACTGTAGAATTTTACATCTTCAGGACAGCAGCAGGTATACTGAATGTCACATTAGAATTTTGTGTTGTGAACGTCACACCAGAGCAAATGGTTAAAAATATTTCAAAAGTTATTCGATTTTATTATAAAGATAGCTGTTTCTCAACCAACGGGCCATAGAGCCCTTGGGATTCCGTTTAATAAATAGATTTTGATTTTTGTCTATGTCAGAGGTATGTTGGTTGTGTATATATAAGTTTTTTAATGCAAAGAACTTGAACTTTAACTTGATATATAAGTTCCTTAAGACAATTTTGTTGGAATTTAGTTGTTTTTTTTATTTTTTTTAACATGAAATATGAAAGGAATGAGATTTGAAGAAAATTTGATTTTGTGTTGTATAATTTATGCCACCGTGTAAAAGGTTCTCTATGACGGAAGAGCACCTTTTGAGCGGGATGAGCGATTTTATTTAATTATTGGTTCAGTTTTTGTAGGATGTTCCTTGATTGTTTTATGGTAAAATGGTCTGCATGAAGAGAATTTAAAATATTATTTAAAATATATTTTATATATTTTGTTTTTAAAATGTATGATAAATGGTAATAGGAAAATAAAAATAATGTGTATTTATGTGATTGTAATAAAAAAAAAAAAAAATTTTTGAGGTTGAATTTTGTAATAGAAATAGTTTGAATGATGAGAATAATAATAGTGGAAAGATAATCACGTTAAATTTTTATAATATGATTGAAATGTATAGATAGTGGAAAGAGTAAATATTGTTATTGAATTTAATTTTATAAATAAAGATAGGATGGAAGTGTAAAGATTAGAAAGAATTGAAGGAAAAAAAAATAATTAAGAAATTAAAAAATAAACGTAGAGATAGAGGAAAGTGTAGGTGACGCTAAATAGATAGGCCGGTCATGTGTTTAAGTTAAGAAAAGAAGAAAAAAAAAGTTGATAAGACCGTTGGCGTCACCGAGGGTAAGTGGAAGCCTAGTCACCTGGCCAATTCATATTGGACTGGAAGAACAGAGGCTTTAAAATAAAAAAAAAAAAAAAGAAAGAAAAAAGACAATTCATATAGAATGCAGTGTATTCAGTTAAATGATACAGAAATATTTTGGCTTTTCAGTTAAACCTTAAAGGATATGCCGTACTAGATACTGCTTCTTAGCCATCATTGCAAGGTCATCTTCTAATTTGTAATCTTTGCCTAGCTTCAGAAATAGGATATGCCTACCTCTTCTAGTCATGAAGCAAAAACACTTTCGCCTTTTTTGCATCATTTCGCTCAATGGTGATGACGTCCATCTATTGATAAAATGGAAAACAAGGAAGTGTCATTGAACATAAATATATTCCTGATCGATTTTTTAAGGCTGAGATGTTGGTTCCCTTCAATGCGAGATGCTAGGTAAGCTAATATAAGGTTTGAAGCCAAGCTGACCATTCATTTCAGATAAATAGAAACATTTCTTTATCCCTCGCACATCATCTTGGAGGGGTAAACTAGCTGATCAAGAAAAAAAAACCGAAAATTTCGTTTTTTCTATTTATTTGCTAGGTAAGCTGTAAGACCGGTCCCAGCCCAGTCCCAGCCCGACATACACTGTGGAAATCAGTTACATATGATGTAACCGCGGTGGATATGACTTTATATCAGCCTCCAGAGAGGTTGATATAAAGTCATACAACCTCTAACTTGCTGTGTTACGATTATGATTATATAACTAACTTTAGGACTTAGGATGATTTGCATGGTTACAGGACACCTGAATGAAGAGTACCAAGTATCATCCCTATCTGTATGACGTCCGTTAACATTGCCTGCAGAAAACCCAATCCGAATACGAAATACCGTTTCCAAGTCATGATTTTTGTTCCATTTTGCATCTGTCCTTATTTCAGTACCGATCAATTTTAGAAATGAACAAATGTCTCCAGTCAACCCTTCTTCTGGAATATTTCTTAACCAGATAAGCCCAAACGTACATCTAGAAGAAATCTCAATACGATCCGGCCAGCGCTCTCCAAGATTTGAATGAATTGTGCTTTTTGTCTTGGAGTCTGCATGTGCAAACCTCCGGAAACAATCATCACTATTTTGAAAACGTCACGCTCAGGAGAAGAATGCTCTCCGTGTCCATGTCTGTAAATGAATTCTCCATGGTGTGTTCAATTATGGTTTCATTGTTCTGGTGTCCTTTAACGGTTCAGTTCGAAAAAGTTCTAACAGTTAACATACCTCCATCTCGATTGACATCGGAATGACAATCTCAACAAGAGCTACGAGCTCATATGGCACTTGTTACGAGTAGGCACGGCTCGGTTATGTCAATGATATATCTAGTGTTTGCTAGGTGTCTTCCCACCAAGTTTCATCTCGATCCCTCCACTCATAGCGTTTTCCAATTTTTCCGGTTCTCCCCTCCAGCTCCCCCCAAAAGTCACCGGATCCGGTCCGGATTTTAAGTGGGTCGTCTGAGGCATGAGGTCTTTCCAAATATCAAGTTTCATCGAGATCCGGTCACCCGTTCAAAAGTTATAAATACCTCAAGATTCCGGATTCCCCCTCCTTCCACTCCCCCCACAGTGCCCGAATTGGCTCGGTTATGTCAATGATGTATCTTCTCACCAAGTTTCATCTCGATCCCTCCACTCACAGCGTTTCCCAAGATTTCCGGTTGCTCCCTCCAGCTCCCCCCAAAAGTCACCGGATCCGGTCCGGATTTTAAGTGGGTCGTCTGAGGCATGAGGTCGCTCCAAATATCAAGTTTCATCGAGATCCGGTAACCCGTTAAAAAGTTATAAATACCTCAAGATTCCGGATTCCCCCTCCCTCCACTCCCCCCCACAGTGCCCGAATCGGCTCGGTTATGTCAATGATGTATCTAGTGCTTGCTAGGTGTCTTCCCACCAAGTTTCATCTCGATCCCTCCACTCATAGCGTTTCCCAAGATTTCCGTTTGCCCCCTCCAGCTCCCCCCAAAAGTCACCGGATCCGGTCCGGATTTTAAGTGGGTCGTCTGAGGCATGAGGTCGTTCCAAATATCAAGTTTCATCGAGATCCGATCACCCGTTCAAAAGTTATAAATACCTCAAGATTCCGGATTCCCCCTCCCTCCACTCCCCCCACGGTGCTCGGATCGGGGAAGTGACTATTTCCAACTTAATCATTTGGGGTCCTTGATACGCTTGCCAAGTTTTATCGTCCTAGCTTATCTGGAAGTGCCCGAACTAGCAAAACCTGGACAGACCGACAGACCGACAGACCGACGGACGGACAGAAATTGCAATCGCTATATGGCACTTGGCCGAAGGGCAAGTGCCATAAAAAGCGATCGGGAATATTGGGATATGAAGCCTGAGTCGGAGGCTACAAGTGCCATAAAAGCAAAAGAGTGTTTTGCTTCCATATCAATGTTTCCTGTAATCTTAGTTCCACTCATTCGGCATGAATGAATGAATGAATTTATTCCCAATAAAGCCCAAGGGCCATGGCGGGAAACATAACACAATAACAAAATATCATACACTCCAAAAACAAACCAAAAATCAACTTCTATAAAAATAGTTCACGGTGGGTCATAGCTAGCTTCAGGGATCTACCCAGCCTTCGGAGCTTACCAAAACGCTTACTTCCCATACTTGAAACCAAATCCCTTACCTCCCAAGCCTCCCGACCAAACACTTCCTTTCTTAATTCTTTCAACTCCTCGCAATAACATATCAAATGTATCGCATCCTCTCCTTCAATACCAGACATTGGACAAAAATAAGGACCAGTACCTTTCCTATCTCATGTTTTTCGGAATGTTTGTCTGTATATTTCGGTGTAGTGAACTGAAGGATCAAGCTAAAAAGGATTATTGGCAGGCATATTAGGGACCCGGCCAGATTGACTTAGAAATTGTCACGTCATGGATCCGACCATCCTGGGGGAGTGGAGGGAGGTGGGATCTGGAATACTAAGGCATGCATAGCTTTCGAACGAACAAAACTTGATGACTGGCAAGACCACATGTATCAACTGTTATATTTAAACAAGACCAAAGGTTTCGATGGGATCCCAAAAATTCCATATCTGATCCAGACAACTGGGTCTTGTCATAGCCAGATCCAGTCATCGCCAGACTCCTTGAACATTGTTACAATTAAAGTTCAGAAACAGATTAAGGAGAAATAGCTAATCATCTGAGAAAACCAAGTTCAGATATGGATTTAGCATGTGTATTTACCCCTATAAGTCAATCTGTTTTGACGAAAACTTCTGCCAACTTCCCGGTTTCGGCCGAACTCAAGAACTACTTGTCGGGTGGAAAAAGAAAGCTCAAAAACGAACTCAGGGTACCTTCTTTCCCCAATAATGAACATCTAATCAACTTCAAATAAAAATTTAACTTGTACAAATTTTCCGACTACAGCCGGATTCCGGTCGAACTATATGTCCGGGTAAAATATGATTGGCACACACGGATTCAGCATCTCCTCTTACCCCTACACCGGTTATCTAATGAACTAGAAATAAAACTTGAACTTCTACCAATTTTCCGGTTTTGGCAAGATTCCGGGCGAACTACATGTACGGGTAGAAAATTGTTTTCACGTAAGTGTTCAGCATGTCTTTTTGCCCTAAGCGGAACATCTGATCAACTCGAAGTAAAACTTGTAATTTTAACAAACTTTTCGGTTTGGGCCGGATTCCGGGTGAGCTACTTGTCCGTCGAGAAAATGGTTTTCACCATCGTCTTCAGCATGTCTTTCTACCCTTAAATCGAACATCTAATCAACTTCAAATAACACTTTTACTTTTAACAACTTTCCGGTTTCGGTCGGATTCCAGGCGAACTACTTGCCCGATGACAAAACGGTGTTCACCATAGTGCTCAGCATGTCTTCTTACCCCATAATCGACTATCACATTAGCTGTTTCAAAATATTTTGTTTGCCCCTTAATCTGAACCCCCTCCCCCACCCCTAAATGTAGGGCTACGAAGCCCATCTACGAACTCGGCTGGCTCGACGACCCAACGAATCCTCACACCAAGTTTCATCAAAATATCTCATTCCCTTCGAGAGTTATCGTACTTATAGACGGACGGACAGACGGACGGACAGACGGACAACTTTTGCGATGTCATAGGTATCCCTCCACTTACGTTTTGGGATCCCAAAACGGACTGGATCAGACAACTATTGGGGGAGGTTAGTTCGAAGTGGGGCACCAGAAATTTCGTGACCGTCTTTACATAAACTATTATATATATACAATATCTGGGTAAGATTAGAATGCTATGTGGTGCTTCCTTTTGTCCGATGTGTGGAAAAATGAATAATGTATGGGTGAATGTCAGGAGTTAAGAGACCTGAGGAAGGAAATATTTGGGGAAATGGTGTGGGGAGGTTTAAACTAATTTTGAAAATAGAAAATTTAGCAATGTTAGAAATTTGGGAAGATTCCGTAAGGTGGGCATAGTTCACAGGGAATTTTTTTTGTAAATAGCTGTAGAGGTTATGGTTTGATTTGGTGTTGTTTTGTTGTTTCATGGTCCTTTGTGCTTTTATGGGAGTAAATCTTATCTTGTCTTATATTACAGCGCAGGCAATGACAAGTAACATATTTGTCGGATAAGTCAGCTACATTTTATTAGAGCTATATTTTGGCCTTTCTTGGCATGGGTCCTCTTCAGGCTCAAGCCGCCCCACAGATAAACTAATACTACTTTTCATTTGTTTCATCCGCCCTAACCTTGAATGGCAATTTGGGATCACCGGTGATCAGTCGGACGCGCTGGAGAGAATTCAACGTTGGTGTCACGGACAGCGCCCACTAGCGACCAGGGCTGCCAACTATTTTTGAAGCATAGTGTCATTTTTTTTCACGAAAATGTGCTTTTTTTGTCATCTTAAACTGAAATTGTTTCACAAAATGTGTCATAATTTGTTGCTAGAAATCGGGTTTAATGGTAAATATTTCTTTTAAGTTATGAACATATTACATTCTATGAATTAGTTTGAAAAGGGAAAGTTCAAGACCGAGCAGGAGCGTTTTAGCTTTTTAGTCCTTGAACAAAAAATCTATTTGTCCGAGGCTTGGAACTGAATTGAGCAGAACTTTTTTCCCCCTTGTGGGATGTGGAGTACCACATCCTTTTGTTTTGTTATTAGTATCGATGGATGAAACAACAAAGTTTGTGGTAAGGGTGGCTGGGAAGTTTTCAGGGATTATTTTTTCAGTTTTGGGAGTGAAACAAGGTTGTTGTCTGTCTCCGAGGCTGTTCTCTCTGTATATTAATGATTTCCATGAATACTTGGTGGATGCCGGTGCCCCGCTGTTGAGTTTAGATATTTGCCAACTATGTGCCCTTTTGTTTGCTGATGACATAGTATTGTGTGCTGAATCTCCGGAAAAATTGCAATTTTTGTTAGATAGGACCCAGGAGTACCTTAGAAATAAGGAATTGAGCCTTAACGTGAGTAAGTCGGTGATGATGGTATTCAGGAAAGGTGGGAAAGTGAGAGAGAGTGAAAAAGTAATGTGTAAAGGAGAAGTTTTGGAGATTAAGGAGGATTTTTTATATTTAGGTGTGAGATTATCAAGTAATGCTAAGTTTGGAAAACAAGTAGAGTTAAGTGAGAGGAAAGGTAAACGTGGGGCGTATGCCATAGTCGGTAGTGATTTGGGGAAAATAAAGGACATAAGAATGCACAAGCAGTTGTTTTCAACGAAAGTAGTCACTGCTATGCATTACGGTTCCGAAATTTGGGGATTCCAGCAAGGACAAAAATTGGAAGGAATCCAGTTGCAGTATTTTAAGAGAGTGCTAGGAGTAAGTATAAGAACAAATAGTCTAGTTATTAAAGGAGATTTAGGGCTATTGTCGTTGCGTAGTAGAAGATTAGTTAATATGATTCGATATTGGGAGAGATTGTTAAGTTTGCCTAGAGTGAGGCTCCTGAAAGCGGCATATTTGGAAGTATTGAAAGATTTGAAAAGTGATGCGTGGCCGCAACAAATAAAAAAATAATTGAAGATTGTGGTCTAGGGGGAGTGTGGAATGAGGGAGCAGGGCCATCATATCCAATAGGGGAGATAGCCAAGTTAGTAAAAGATAGGCTAAAAGACCAGGAGATTCAATTGTGGAGTTGCGGTGTGCAGAGTTCGTATTCTTTGAAGTGGTATGTTTTGGCTAAAGAGGTTTGGGGGGAGGAACTGTTTTTTAAAGCGGGGCTTAGACCAGAGGAACTTAAATGGATGGTGAGTTTGAGGGCGGATTCTCTACCATTGGGGGAAAGAAGAAAGTTTATAGGTAAAGTTAAGCTATGTTCTGGTCCTTACTTCTGCCCTATGTGCGGTTCACTAGGGGAGGATATTTTGCATCTGGTGGGTAGATGCGTTGAGTTAAATGATCTGCGTAAAGAGATTTTTGGATATAGTAGGTTGGAGGAGGAGGATTTGGTTAAGGTCATGGGGAAGAAAAATTTTGGGGACCTTCGTCGGCTTGGGAGGTTCCTCAAGCAGTCTATGGAGCATCGGGAGCGTTTTTTGTAGTAAGGGTTCCCTCCTTTCGGCTTAAACATTGTGTTTGTGAGTGCTATTTTGTGTTTATGTTATTTTCCTACCATGGCCCGACGGGCTTTTTAGAAATAAATTCATTCATTCATTCATTCATCCAACATCCAAGCTCTTATATAGTGAAAAGATCTCCGGTTCTCCGGTCACAAATAAAATAACAAGAGCTGTGAAAATAAAATGCAGAAAAGAAGAAACAAGACCCGAAATCGGAAGACAATTCAGAACAAGAATGCACTTCGATTGCGCACGAACTTCTCGGAGTGACTTGGTCAAGTTTCGACTTAAAATTAGTGTCAAATGTACCATCTTCTTATTCCAAAACATCAGCGGCAACCGCTCTACGTTCACTTGTTCAGACTAGGAAACTCCTTCAGCCGAGAATTCTGCTAAGAATTTCTGCGCCGTTTTTCAAATGGGCACCATTTTAAGCCCATTCTTCACCTCGTAGTGAAAACGGGTGTGGTTGGAACGGCTTTTCTTAGAGAATGAAGTTGAAATTTGTTTTTTCTTCTGTTTCAAAGGTTAATAGTTTCAAATAGTGTTGGGCGATATTCGATATCGATAACGATATATCGGACCAAATATCGATATCGAAACGTAAATATCGATATCGAAAACGATATTTTTTCATTCATAATTATTGTAAATAATCCCGCATAACCTACATTTATATATCCGAAATTGGAGCAATATATTTTCCGTAATTCAGTTCTTATGTATTTGGAGTTTGAGATGATTCAAGATGCTATTTAAATACAATTTCGTTAGTAAAATTTTGGCGAAAAGACTCGTATCCTATAGCGAAACAGACTAAAGAAATATCGATTATCGAAAGTGAAAATATCGAAAAATCCAAATACCGCTCACCACTAGTTTCAAAAATAAGACCATATAATTAAAATGTGTCATTTCTATAGAAATTGTGTCATTTTCGTCCATTGTGTCAGCTTTTTCAACGAATGTATTGTATCACGTATCATCAAAATGTGTCATTTTGACATTATATGTGTCGATTTGGCAGCCCTGCTAGCGACTGTACGGACGGGATTTAGAGCTAGCAACCCTTTGCCAACTCAAGGACTGTTCTAAGGCCGCCCGAACCTCCAAAAGTAAGCCCTAAACATAGAGTGGTTAAAACACTTACTGTATTCAAAATAGAGCTTCTTATTCTTATTTAAAATTGTACACTTCTGGAACTTATACTAATTGTCGCAGAAATCCAAAAGTAGACCCACATTAACTTCAAACCAATGTAACAATTTATCTATTACACTTAAATACAAAAAGACTTCAATTACTAATAGTAATATAAAAGAAGATAATTTCGCACCGAATACTTTTCTAAAAATTATTATGTTCAACACATAAGAACTTTAGTTCCGTTGATTAATGGAACTTTGGTAATTCGAGTTCTGTGACAGTTGGGCTCTTTTTGTGTGCTCGAAATCCCTTAAATTCCCGTACATTCAGCTCTTAAAGGAGTTTAGAATAGAATTTATTTTTCAAAAGCAGCTGTCACAGCGTTACCGCCAAATTTGACCTTTTTGTCATTCACAATGAGGAATGCATAACATTGTAACGAAAGAAGAAAAAACACTAAAAAGGACAAACTTATCGGTTATTGTACATCTCAACAAATGCTGGAACAAAACTCCTTCTATATCTCTCATGAAGAGGGGCAACAGAGGCTAGTTTGGGGATTTTCTGGGATTTCTCCCGCTGGGGTCTAATACGTATAGGAGAATAGGGGGGTGGAAGTGCAAATTGTCGTCTCAAGTTATCGATAGTTTTTGGTATTAAAATCCTTGAGAATCCCGTCGTCCGTGACATCTTCCCTCCGGATTTCAGCACTGAGAGGGTGAAGCCAGCAAGAGCAGTCGCTTTACCAGTACAGAAATTACAGCCGCATATGCACAGCCACACTCATTACCGGAACAGCTTTGTGCCTAGTTTCGTAAAATTGTATAATAACAAGAATGAATTGTAAATGACTTTAATATTATTTTTTTTTCAGCTTTCGTAACTATATAGTTTTTGTGTAAAGTTTTATTGCACGACTATATATTTTATGCTATATTTATACTAGTGTTAACCATATAACTATCGCAAGTGGACATTTACTGACCGAGCTGTTGTCAGCTGAATTTTTATATCTGTTTCTTATTTTGTTGTATTACCTTAATGTGACACGAAACCTACTAGTCAGCTTGTCCCTGTTATTGCTTTCTTAAATATAATTTAATTGAACTGAATCGAAGACCCTTGAAAAGAAGGGCTGAAATATAGCTCTAATAAAATATGTAAAAGCACTGAAAAAAAATCTTGCAGTATTTGCTACGAGGATTAATATTGTCTCTACTGAGACAACATTACTTCTAATTCGGATTAATTTTATCCCAGTAGAAATAAGATTAATCCCCGTAGCAAATACTGCAGTTAACTTTAATCCTTTCTCGGAGAATCTTTTACAGTGTTATCCGTTTTGCACGGTCAAATATGATTCGCAGTCAGCTTGGGCTGAAGGAATATTTAACAAGTAACAGTGATTAAACCTCATACGTACTCGCATCTGGGCATCCGTACATTTCCACTCTCAGGCAAGAAGTCCTTGAATGATTGCTGTAGGGCAAAATCCGCAACTGCCTTGCAATCAGTGGCGGGTCCAAACTTTGTTTCACGGCTAGCCAAGGATTTGTGTTACCAGGAAGAATCTAAAAATATGGATTGCCTGTTACTGCCTGCTCATGCAGAACGCCCTAGTCTGATTCGTAAATCGTACTGCCCTCTAAAAATTCGAATTTAAATTCGCGTCGGACTGTATAATAAGAATAATCCACATAGGGCAATTGTTAAGGGCGCGCCTATCCCCTCACCACCGTCTTATCCGTTTGTTTCGTTGATTTTGTGTATATTTCGTTTTCTTTTTTGTGTTTCTTTACTTATTCCTACTCCACCATATTTACTTCATGTATTGTGTGGGTGATAAATAAATTAAATTAAATTAAATACACATCCCTTACCATTCTAATCGGTCGATGATAGGCCTATACATGACCTGGGTTGGAAGGACCCGAAACAGGTCAGCTCCAAAACAATACCGTACAAAATAAACCTACGTACTCCATAGATGGACCACCATCTGAACCAAATCGCTCGTTAACTGTTTGCCCCACTGGTATTTTTTTTTTTTTTTTTATTCTTACTTCGTAACTGGAAACTCTGTTTTTCGCTGAGATAGTGCATGTTTGTTTTATTAATGTCAGGATTTAAACCGTAAGCTTATATTTTTATGGGACTTACCCTTCGGCCAAGTGCCATATAGCGATTGTAATTTCTTTCCGTCAGTCGGTCTGTCCGTCTGTCGGTCCCGGCTTTGCTAGTTCGGGCACTTCCAGATAAGCTAGGACGATGAAACTTGGCAGGCATTTCAGTAACCGGACCAGATTAAATTAGAAATTGTGACTTCCCCGATCCGACCCATCTGGAGGGGAGTAGGGGGAACCCGGAAAAATTAGGAAAAATGAGATATTTTTAGCTTACGAACGGGTGATCGGATCTTAATGAAAGTTGATATATGGAAGGACCTCGTGTGTCAGACGCTCCATTTTAAATCCAGACCGGATCTGGTGATACTGGGGGGAGTTGGAGGGGGAAACCGGAAATCTTGGAAAACACAGAGTGGAGAGATCCGGATGAAACATGGTGGAAAGAACAAGCACAAGTCCTAGATACTTGACAGACATAACTGGAACGGATCCGCTCACTTTGGGGGAGTTGGGGGGGGGGGGGGGGGGTCCGAATATCTAGTGATCCCGTGAGTTCGGTGCTTCCTGATCTGCTGGGACGATGAAAATTGACAGGCATGTCATGGACCCGACCAGATTAAGTAGGCTAATATTTAGGAAGACCTCGTGTCTCAGACGTCCCGCTTTAAATCCGGCGGACCGGATCCGATGACACTGGGGGGAGCTGGAGGAGTGAACCGGAAATCTTGAGAAACGCGTAGAATGGAGGGAGCGGGATGAAACTTGGTGAGGAGAACAAGCACAAGTCCTAGATTCGTCATTGACATAAGCTGACCGGATCCGGGCACTGTGGTGGAGTTAGGGGGGGGGCGGATTTCTAGCGATCTCGCGAGTTCGGCATACTTCCTGATGTGCTAGGACGATGAAACTTGGCAGGTATGTCAGGTATCCAAACAGATCGACTTGAGAATAGCCGTTTCGCCAATCCGACCATCTTGGGGGGAGTGGATGGATGGGGAGTCTGGAATCTAGTGGCATGCATGATTTTTGAACGGGTGCTCGGATTTGAGTGAAACTTGTCTGGTGGAAAGAGCTATCGCCTCAGATGTTCAGTGTCAAGTCCGTATCGGGTTCGATACCCGTGAGGGATTGGGGGGGGGGTCGGAACAAGCAGACACGAAACAAGAAACAAGCAGAGGGATTGGGACGGAACTTAATGGAGAGAACAAGCATTAGGTTAGATACGAAATTAGCGGAGCCAGATGGTATTGGGGCTCTGTGGGGGGAGTTGGAGGGGGTTCCTGGAATTCCGGTAGTCGCGAGTTAGAATAGTTCCAGATGTACTAAGACAACGAAACTTTGCAGGTATATTAGTGACCCGACTTAATTGACTTAAGAACCTGACACAACATACCCCCGGAAACTAGATCCGTTCCTAGATCCGAGTATTTTTGGGGAGCAAGGGAAGAAAAATATGGAAATTGACTTCTGCAAATTGCGAACGAGTGGTCTTATTCGAGTGAAACTTAATGGGTGATAAGAATCGATGGCCTCAACATGTAAAACATGCGCTGGAACTTTATGTGACTACGGTTGGGGGAATGGGGGGGGGGGACTTTTGACTTGCACAAAAAACAAACGGATGGACCGAATGAGTTGCAAGTTCGACAGTGCCGAGTTTATGCGGCCTAGATTTGTTTTTTGGCGCTGGAAACTTTCAGGTAAGTTATGCTCCAATTTCAATAAAACTTGATGGACAGGAAGAGGGAATTAAGAGATACGACGTTTATGTTTTCAAGTCCTGTTCAGCCACAGTGGGGGGGAGTCAGAGGGAGATTGCCGGAAACTTTGAGGCTCGCATAGGGGTCAAACGAGTGCATCAGTTTAAATGAAACATGGAACGTAGAAAGAGCATACACCCTAGATGACATATTTTGGTCCCGAACCGGGTCCGAGAACTTTGGTGGGGGGGGGGGGGCGGTATTCCGGAATTTCCCCAAAATGCTCAGATTCGAGTGAAACTTAATAGATGGTATAAAAGAAGAAACTTCAGATGGTCCGATTTTTGAGTCCGAACCAGATTCGGTCACGGTATGGGGAGATGGAGAGAATACCGGAAATCGTGTAGCACGTCTAGGGATCAAAAGAGTGGATTTATTGGGCTGAAACTTGGATGTTTCAAGAGTCATGTGTATTTGCTACAGATAATCGAGACCATGCCGGAACTGCTCAGAAGTGAGTGAAACAAAATATCCTATTTCTATCTCCGAACCGCATTTTTGGATGGCGGGTGTATTTTGTGACGCTCTCATCTACTTTCTTGTACTGCCTACTCGTAACGAGTGCCATATGAGCTCGTAGCTCTTGTTTCAATTCAATCCAGTTCATTTATTTGTATTCGCCAAAGCTGGCGAGTAGAGAAAATACAATAAAATACACACAATCGGTCTACAACTGACTAATAACCAGACCATATACTTTCGTAAAAATCTACGTCATTTAAAAAATAATTAGCTTACACTATCCTAAATGAAGTCTACCTAACACTTTAACCAAAATACATTCAACGCAACGCATCGGACAAAGTTTTTATGGAATAAACTTTTGAAAATATGTTTCCCGTTTCTTTTTCAAAATATCAATGGGGTTTCTTAAACCATAATTTTTGCATCGTAAAAGAACTGGATTGGTATTTCGAAAACCGGCATAAAAATTTCCCAAAATTAAAAAAAGTTATTTTAATAGGAGATAATTTGTCAACGTTAAAAAAGGTAAAAAAGAAGATGCAAGCAAAGTCTGTGGAAGAGCAACAGTGTTAAAAATCTTTGCAAGATTGCGTCTAGATAGGAATGTCTAAGACAAATCACCGCCCCGAAACTAGAAGAAATGCGCGACTATCCACATCTTTTACTATTAGAGCCCTCGTTAAGGGGGCTTTTTTATTCGTTTCCTTTAATTATTCTCGTCATTTTGGCTAATAATGCGTCTGATGAACTTTCCCCCAGCCATGCACATCACTCCACAACGACGGAAGCGAGAAGGTGTCACCTGGGCTCCGTTCATTGGTTCTAATCAGAGCAAAATAACGGTTCTGACGTACAAATTTGATGGCTTTGCTTAGAGATTCCAGATTTAAAAAGTCCAGCTTTCCAACACTGTCAGAAGTTTGATAAGAGATAACACGAGGATACGCGGTTTCAACGACGGAAGTGAGAGGGTGTCACCTGGGCTCTGTTCATTGGTTCTAATCAGAGCAAAATAACGGTTCTGATGTACAAATTTGATGGCTTTGCTTAGAGATTCCAGATTTTAAAAAATTCAGCTTTCCAACACTGTCAGAAGTTTGATAACAGATAACACGAGGATGCGCGGTTTCAACAGATAATGAGCAACAGATAACACTTCCGATGTTATCTGCTGTGTTCCAAAATGTTATGCATAATAAGCGTTCCCGATGAAAAATTTATCTCATAATAGTAGTATGAAGTTGTACGAAAAAGTAGCATGGAGTACTAACTGATGCTACTACATGCTTCTACTTCAAGTCTACCGTGTTACTGCATTCTAATGCATGCTACTATTAGCAAGACATCATGCTACTGGATACTACTACTTAAGATTGACCCAGTCTGAGGCACACTAAATGATAGTGCTCTTTACTATTACATATCACTAGATGCAACTTTTTCGTACAACTATCATACAACTACGCAGGCTATATATTTTTCATCGGGTTACCATCAGGAAGAACCGAAAAACACGCCATAAAGTATCTGCTGAGTTTTCCGACATCATGACGATAAGGAATAAAGTCAGTAGAAGTTTTTTTGGCTCTTCCTAACAAAGCTTATTATGCGTAACATTTCATGCATAACGTTTTCAAACACCAGATAACCTCCGAAGTGTTATCTGTTACGCATTATCTGTTGAAACCACGCATCATTGTGTTATCTGTTATGAAACATTTGACCGTGAACGAATCCTGATTTTCGCCGATCTTAGGATCGCAATTTGTAATAATGAATAACTTCAGTTTCTCAGAACCAAAACTCTAAAAAAATAACCTAGTAAACGTCCGTGTTATTCAGATAATATTTACTTTAACCGGTCAACATTTAAAATTTTCAATAAATAAATTTTCTTCCTGTCCATCAACCTAACCTAAAAAAAATGAAAACACAACTTGTCGACCCTGAAAATGTTCGACCCAGTCAAATTTTCTAGCTTCCAACCAACCAAGTTTAATTCCATCTACGTCCCCCGATAACAAGCTGCGTAAACCTACTAGTTGGGAATATTTAGTTCAAAGTAATTGTGTAAAGCCTACAGTTCCCTCAAATTTGTTTGCCATTCCGTAGGCAATCAGAGATGAACAACAACCACAAAACTTCGGAGCAAGTTGGGGATGACTTGATTTTGTATGAATATTTTAGAGGAAAGTTTACGAAACGTGACTATTCTGGAGCGCATCCCCGTACAGAAACTTGTTTGCGCCTCAACTTGAGAAAGTTTCCACAGAATTTCAAGTTCTCTTGTAAAAAAGTTGAGTTCATCATTTTGGAATTTGCTGCGGTGGCATATCTCACAGACATGTTGGCCGGTGACAGTTGCAAAAATGACAAACTGCTTCTCAAATTAAAATTACAAGAAAAAGGAAAAATGTGCGTAGTCGGCTAAATTAGACTCGTGGACTAGTTCAATGTCCTGCCTTTGGCCGTATGTTCGAGGCCGTCTTTCCGTAGCATAAATCCACAAACACCCATCAACAACATCTATTTAATGTCACCCAAATTATCCTCTTTCTCGACTTTTCATTTTACATAATATTTAGTACTTTCTGGTTACACTTATTTTTTTACTTTTCACCTTTTTTCTTCACATCAACCCACAAACATCAACAACAAAATAGCATTTGTTCTATACTACTACACTCACAAAAATAACCGTTCCCAGACGGAGGTTTTAAGTATGCCACTTTATCTTTCTGTTCATGTACTGTAAATTTCCGTTTGCCAACAGGAATATTTCTGTTTAAGCCGAAATTTCCATTTTGATCCATTTCAGAAGTTTTCCGTGCGGGAGCGGTGAATTTCAGTCAGATTTTTACGCTGGTGTATGGAAAATTTCTGTTTCGCGAGAAATGGAAAGTTTTCTGTTTTGTTTCATACATATTTACGCTGGTACCCACAAATTTTCAGTTTAACAAGAAACGGCAATTTTTCTGTTGAGGTTCAAACGCTACTGTGTAGGATTCTTCCGTTTATAAAGAAAAATTAGATCTGGGTTCTCCCCGCACCGTTCAGCAACAGGAAACTTCAGTACCTGAACAATTATTTTTATGCTGGGATACGGAACTTTTCTTTTTGGCAAGAAACAGATTTCCCGTTTAGCTCCAGAAAATTTACGTTCAGCAAGTGAACAGTTTATATTTATTTTTTATACTGGGATACAGACTTTTTCGTTTTAGCAAGGAACGGGAAGTTTTCCGTCGAGCTCCAACAAATTTACGTTCAGCAATAAGAAACTTCAGTACCTGAACAATTTGTATTTACTTTTATGCTGGGATACAGAAATTTTCTTTTTAGCAAGAAACGGGAAGTTCTCGGTTCAGCCCCAGAAAATTTACGTCAGTACCTGAACAATTTAGGTCTATTTTTATGCTGGAATACGGAATTTTTCTTTTTAGCAAGAAACGGGAAGTTCTCGGTTCAACTTCAGCACCTAAACAATTTGTATTTACTTTTATGGCTGGAATACGGATTTTTTTTTTTAGCAAGAAGCGTCAAGTTTTTCGTTCAGCTTTAAACAAATTACTCTACTGTTCAGGATTGTTCCTTTCGGAAAGAACAAGACCAAAGGTGTCGATGGGATCCCAAAAATCTAAGATTTGATCCAGACAATTGGGTCTTGTCTTCGCCAGGCTAATCATCGAAAACCGAGTTCAGATATTCTATCTACCTATCTATCTATACCTCTATAAGCCATATCTATTTTGACGATACTGACCGAAACTTCCTACTTTACTACTGCCAAATTGGCAGTTTCGCCCGAATTCCGAGCGAACTACTAGTCCAGCAAAAAAAGAAAATTCAGAAACGAGTCCAGCGTATCTCCTTATCCCTATAAAGAACATCTAATCAACAGTAACATTAAACATTAAAAAAAATTGCGGGTACAACCAGATTCCGGACTAATTATACCCTTCTTACCCCTTAAATCTATCATCTAATCAACTTCAGATAAACCTCAACCTTTTAACATAATTTCCGGTTTTCGCCGGATTACAGGCGAACTAGTTGTCCGGCGAGAAAATGGTTTTCACCATTCAGCATGTCTTCTTACCTCTAGATCAAACATTTAATCAACTTCAAATGAAACTTTTACTTTTAACCAACTTTCCGGTTTTGCCGGATTCCGGAAGAACTACTTGTTCGGCGAGAAAAAATGATTTTCACCGTCGTGCTTAGCATATCTTCTTACCCCATAATCGACTATCACATTCGCTGCTTAAAAATATTTTGTGTGTCCCTTAATCTGAACCCCCTCCCCCACGCCGAAATGTAGGGCTACAGATCCCATCTACGAACTCGACCTTACCCTTGACCCAAACAATCCTCACACCAAGTTTCATCAAAATATCTCATTCCTTTCGAGAGTTATCGTGCTTACAGACGGACGGACAACTTTTGCGATGCCATAGTATCCCTCCACTTACGTTTTGGGATCCCAAAAAGAAGACTGCCGCACACATTTGGCACATTACTAAATATTCCTTGAGCTCAAGCTGACTTTGAAACATATATTCAAATAATGTATACAACGGATACATCAGCTACGATAACTTCATTGTCGATATTTCGGTCCTTCTTGGCAAATGGTCCTCGTCCGGCTGTCAATCTTCACGGTCAACTTCGGAGAGGAAACAAACCTGCAATCATCGCTGCCGAAGCATCGTAGCTGACATATCCGTTTTGTGCATTATTTGAATAGATGTTTCAAAAGCCAGCTTGGGCTCTAGGAATATTTGTCACTTTAGGTAAGTTAGAAAGTCATTTGTAAGCAAACCCCTTGAGATAGAAATGAGCATGGGCCCTTGGGAATCACAAAAATGTATCTTTTGGTAAAAAGTATTTTCTTCAATTAAGAAAAATATGCGCTTTAGAGGGGCTAAAAACTCATTTGTAAGCATATACTTGAGGTACAAATGATCATGGGCCCTTGGGAATTACGAAAGGATATCGTTAGATCAGAAACATGTCCTTTTGTCAGTTATCAAGTTTCCTTCGGGTCCGATCAACCGTTCAAAAGTTGTGCATTACCCACAATTTTGGTAATACGGATTCAAATACACAGTACAACATCCGCGACCTGAGCTCTTTCCAATTTTCAAGTTTCATTTGTGCCCGATGCCCCGTTCGAAAGTTGTGCTCTCCCTCCTCTCCCCCCCCCCATGGTCGGGTAGGCACCTGCCAAGTTTCATCGTCCTAGCACACCTGGAAGTACCTTAATCCGTGATAACCGGAATTCCCGGACCCACCCTCTAGCTCCCCCCACAGTACCCGGATCCCGTCCGGCTATGTCAACGACGTATCTAGGACCTGTGCTTGTTCTTCCCATCAAGTTTCTTCCTAATCCCTCCACTATAAGCGTGTCACGATATTTCCGGTACCCCCTCCACCTCCCCCCCGAGTTGTAGAATCCAGTCCGGACGTAGAACTGGACATGTGAGGCATGTGTTCTTTCCACTTATCGAGTTTCATTCAGATCCAATCGCTCGTTCGAAAGTTAGGCATGCCTGAATATTCCGGATTCCCCCTCCATCCACTTCCTCCACGATCGTTGAATCGGGGAAGTGACTATTTTCAAGTCAATTTGGTCGGTCCCCCATATGCCTGCCAAGTTTCATCGAATTAGTAAATCTGGAAGTACCCTAACCCGCGACCACCGGACCGACCGACAGACAGACAGACAAATCGACCGACCGACAAAAAAGTGATCGGTATATGGCACTTGGCCGGAAGGCAAGTGACATAAAAACCGGGACAAAACCAAAGTGTTGCTCTCGCAACACAAAAAGATTTCGCTTATCCCTCAGGCCGTTGAACAACAAAAAACTTAAAAGAAACACTGTAGAAGCTGAAAAGTTAAATTTGAAAATGCACAGTAAGTTCGAAAGTATTAGTAGCCATCTTTAGTTGTACCTTTTTTTCGCCCATGTAAAAGCCACAGAATCGTTTGAAAAGCCTTACTGCAATCCCTCCTTTTGCTATGTTTGATTTTCTGTTATGTTCAACAAAATTTTACACCGATTTGAGGAATGAATGTCTCGTCTACAATACCAAAGCCTCAGCTTGCGAATTTTAATGAGTACTGGCATTTATCGGTATTCTAAAGACAGTACTTAACTTTTGGTATAAAAAGAGTGAAAGACTTTTTAAATATTGAATAACAAAGTGGTCGCGATATTCCTCTTCAGATGAATGAGTTCCAAGTGCCTTGATTCTGAATTTTTGAAGATGGAAGGATGGCCCTCTTCTCAACCCCCCGGCCCCCGCGCTGGAGCGGAATGTGCCAGATAAGTTTCCGTTCAGGAACGGAAAAAGTACTGTAACGGCTGTTGCCGACATTCTTCTGTTCCTGAAATGAACTTTTCCGTCCGTGTACAGTAAACTTTGCACCACTGTAACAGGAATATTCTTTTTTTTTCACCGAACTTTTATGCTTGGGTACAGTGCTTCCACTTTGCAGGATTTATCCTGAAGTTCAGGATTTTTGGATCCCGGCAGGATTTTTGAGATTCCAGGATTTCCGGGATTTACCAGGAATTGCACTAAGAGTTGGGCATTTTGGAGAAAACACAACCATAATGGAAGCTCTAATTTAGCTATATGTCTACGTTCGATGTTCTGTTTTTATCCAGCTTTGACCATCTGATACCAAACTCCTTTTTATTAAAAAACGAAGAAATGCAGTTTATATCTTTCGTTTGAATCATCTGATTGCGTCTTCATTTCGGATAGCAAAAAGACACTTTGATCAGCAATGTTTCCACAAAATTTCACCTGCGGCGCATTTCGTAGTATACCTTGCCTATTTAGAAGTAGGTTGTGTCACTTATAGTAGGCGTTGAAGGCTTGGAATATTTGTGAGTTTAAACCACACTAAAAGCTAGAATTGAAGTTAAATTTTGCCAGAAAAAAGGCGTATTTAAAAAATTTTCCCTGCGGCGCAGAGTATAATTTGTCTGGATACAGTCGTCGCCGTTGCGCCTGCTGTCCGTACATTTTCAAGTCTCGTCTAGTGACGCCCTCTTTAATGTAGTGTTGGTATTTGCGTCATTTATGCCCGGACCCCACCATAGTCACACCTAGTAATAACGCCGGTAATAAGGCTGTCTTACGGTCGAAATTGGGCATAAAAGACGCTGAAAATGTAGATTGTCGGGATTGAAAAAATCCGTCTCCGCCATTTTGAAACGTATCTTTGGAGTGTTTGGACCAATCACAGACCAGACTCGCTGATTTTATCCAGTTTTGTTTACGTTTGAGTGATGATGGTGGTAATATACCTTGAATTCTTCGTCCCAGGTGTGACAAGGATGAAACGTAAGAGTGGGTAATAACCAAATTACGTACAGATGTGACTGAATGTGGCCCGGGCATTAGTCGTTTAATATTCATTTAGTTCTTACGGCAAAAATGTTCTAGTCCTCCCAGGATAGAGACGAAAAATCCAGCTGCCTTTGCTCAAATCCTCCAGTCATATATAGTCTTAACAACTGTCCCTTTAACGTACTTTCAGGATAGTTTGGTAGGATTTCTTTGCAGGATTTTTGGACTTCCCGAGCTGATTTTTCAGGATTTGTGGGGTTCCCGGCAGGATTTTCGAAGCGGAGCAAGTGGAAGCACTGCTTGGGTACAACAACTTTCCGCTCGTGAACAGAAATCTTTCCATCACTGTACAGTAAAATTTCCGTTTCTGTGCGAGAATTTTTCCATTCCTGAACAGAATACTGCTGCAGCGGGACAGGAATATTATGTTCAGCAGCAGAAAGTTTAAGCTTGGGTGCAGAAACTTTTCGTCTGTACTAATTTTTCAAAAATTCTGAAAATGAGAAACTTCTGTTCGTGAACGGAAAGTGTATCACGGAAATTTTCCGTCACGACCAAAGTTGTTTTGGCTCGCTTTTCGTACACGGACGGAAGAAGTACTGCAGTTGCCGACATTTTTCTGTTCCTGAACGGTTTTTCCCTTAGAAAACTTTTCCGAGTGTAGCAGCTTATTTTGGAAAAATTAGAATTTTTTTCTGAAGAATTATTCTTTGTATCTGATCCTGGGATCCAAAACACCAATGACGGGGTATCTTTAAAATGATAAATTCGTCTGCCCGCCTGTCTGTCTGTCTATGAGCACGAATACTATCGAAGGGATTGCAGAGCTGTGAAGACCTTTTCGTACAGGTCAAATTTGTAGACTTGGTAAGTAGGCCTATGTCTAAGAGACGGGCGGGGGTAGCAATAAAAATTATGTTGAAGCTCACAGAGTGTCATATCAGTAAACTTAGTGTGAAGACCTAATGTGTCAACGTACTGGTCAAATTTGTAAATAGGATAAGTAGTCCTATATCGAACGGAGGGATGGGTGTTGAAAAAAATCCATATACAGCTCAATTAAGCGTCAGTCAGTGATGGGCGAATCCGAATCCGGATTTGAATTCGCAGGATTCGTCCTTTTGGCCGGATTCGAATCCGGATTTGAATCTTCTGCTTGCGAAGCTGTATTCGGTTTTGGACTTTGATTTCAAATCTGCAATCTTACGAATCCGCACAAATGTCTAGTCTACATCCTTCAGTTTCCGTTTCCCAATTTTTGCACACGGGGGTTAGGCAATCCATCTTTTTCTTCTCGACCACCAACCGTCTTCAGTAATCTATTCCGCTTTCCATTTTCCTTAGATATGCGCTGTTTGTCACCTCTGATTTTTAAACCATAACCTACGCATACGATTTGATTTTCGTTAGGGTCGAATTCCAATCCAGATTCGAATCCTCAGCATGAAATGATGGGTTCGGATCGGAGTCCCCCCTAGCCCTGGATCCGGATTTGAATTCTTTCATGGTCGGATTCATCGATCTCTGGCGTCAGTAAGGTCGAAAAAAAAAATAAAAAGACCCCATACCAGCCATTCCTTTGTTTATCAATTAGTAGTTTTTTCGACAATTATAATTAACAAACAAATAAAGTGAACGTAAGTGCAGTTTCGTCACTATTTAAGGAGATAAAGCGTATTTTGAGCCAGTTTTTAACTAAAAAGAAAAGAAGGTGAAAACGAGCAAGACATACCTGCTGTCCTTTGCTGTTCTTGTACACCACCCACTTGCCCAGAGCATCCCTCCAGTATTCTAAGACGAACGCCTCCGTGAACTCTTGACCCTGTCCGTTCCCAAACCGACCCTGGGTCTCAATTCCAGTCACGACCTGGTTCGACCTGAGGTCTATCTTGAGCCACTCTCGAACTCCCGGCTGGATGGGCGTGAGCGGACACCAAGCCCCGCTCCCGTTTTCAACGCGCACCCTAGAATGAATAAAGAATTTAAATGACAGAATATGTCGATCATCCACATCTGCAAATCTTTTGGTATGGTGTCCAAACTTATGGGCATGTCCCAACGTAAGGGCATGGTCTTCATAGGTTGGGGCATTACCGTACGAGCATGGTGCTCATGCGTTGGGGCACGACGCCCTACAACAACGGCGTGGGCCTCCCAAAAAGATGCTGAACTGATCATCTGAAATGGATATTTGACTTTCAAACAGATTTTTGGGGTATCATGCCTTGCTGCAGGGTATGGTATAAAGAGCCCGGGCATACCTTGATGTTGGAGCACCATGCCCAAAAAATTGAGGATTATGCATGACTGGAATCTGTACCAATATTGCTATGCCGCTTTCGTAAGTTTCAAATTCAAAGTTCTGTTCGCCTCGTACTACATAATATTGCTGTTCAGATGTCTCAGATACTTGATTACTTTGAAATTTAGCTATGCTTATAGAAAATCACACAAGACTTCGGCTGCTTTTAGCTTCTTTCCATGTTTCTTGCCGTGGTCGACAAACTTGGCAAAATTAGCATTACTAGTCTTCTGACCACTAAGCTTGTCAGAAACGACGATCGGGAGCCTGCCACGTCACGTATAGAGAACAAACTTGGCAAGCTTGATAATCAGTGTAATGCTAAACGAGGAGATAGAACACACTTATTAGGTATAGAATCTGGGGAATGAGAATGGAGGGAAATACTACTGAAGCAAAACGAATTACCATTATCAGTACGACGTGTCCTTTAACAAACTAAATACATAATGAAGGGCCAATTTGGCAGAGTGAGGGCTCGATTGAGTGCTTGACACATTGTGTCGAATATCAGTCTAACCACTCGCGATTTGCGATTAGACCTCTGGCAAAATCACTAAGCTGTTCTTTTCCTAATCATTCACCCAGGTTCATAGTAACCCAGCCCATTCGTTCTATGGAGAACTTTAGCGTGAGAACAGTTCTTCTGACATAGTTAACATGGCTTTCGCCGGGACTACCTTACAGATGATGTAGTCGACGCGGAGACGGTCAGCGAGTACAGAAAAGCCGAAGATACAATGGACTTGGACGCCATGATTTCGGTCTAAAAATTTCGCAGAGAACTTTCGTTTAGTAGTATATTTTTGTCCCATGCACACATGTCGCAGTGTTTGTTAGGACAAGTTGAAATTCACAAAACGCTGTTTTGCAGGTCTTTTGCGGTAATTTAAAATGTCTGATAACAAAAATAAGAATCGAGATCAAATCTAAAGAAATAGAACATCAGGCCATTCTGTACTAGAAAGATTCTCCGTGTGATGTGTATTGCTTGACAAAGTAGCTCATTTTATTATCTGTACTTCAAATTGCCACTAGTTTTGAGCTTCCCGCCCAATTCGAGCTACAGAACTGAAAATAGCCTCGACAGTTGTTCGTGGAATTTGAGCCACCCTGTAGGCCACAAATCCTCGTTCGCCTCGGAAACCCACTTGCGGACCACATGAAAGCTCGTTGAAACACTCTTTCCGAGCCACAGCCAGCCACAAACTCTTTGTAGGATCGCAAAAAACGCCTCCAGTTAGATTTCTGGTATCAAATCGTCCACAAATGAACTTGGTTTCTTCTGAAGTAAGAGTAATCAGGGTGGGGAATGTGGTCCACCAGTCTCTTTCGCGGAACACACCAGTCTCACTGTTTTGAACCATCAGTCTCAGAAAAATGGCGCCGGGAACCACCAGTCTCGGAAACGAGACCAACAGTCTCAAATTCAGACCAACAGTCTCATCTAATTTCCAATTTTTTTAGAGTAAAAAAGTGTTTTCTTTGTTTTTCTCTGTCAGTCCCTTGAATTACGCGCTTGTGTCAGCATGACAGGTAGAGTGAAGCTTGAGCTTTCCATACATGTATTTATCTTTGCTATTGGCTTGGTACTTCTCAGTGAGTAGGGCTCTGAAAAAGCAAACAAATTTATTTTTTTGTTTTCTGTGTTGTTTAATAGAATTCTGCTACTCTGCCAACTACTGCAGATAAAGTGAAGCTCTGGGCTTTCAAACGATATATTATTCACTGTTACTGGATTACCAAGTGTCATATTGTGTTGCTCTGAAAAATTGTTTTGGTGAGCAAATGTAATTTCTGGTTTGTCTCTGCGATTTCTTGGGATTTTCTAACTTTACAACCAGTTTTGGTAGATTTAAGCATGGACTTTCCACAGATACGCGTATCTCTGATATTGGCTTAGTCAGTTTCTTGCTGGTGTCCTCTGATAAACTCATTAGTTGTGTTTTTTTAACTGACCTGCTTGACCCTGTTGAATGTTTTGTTGTCTCACTATTCAGTTCACCTGACTGCCTGGTCCGGTACTAGTTCGTTCCATGCATTTTCCATGCTTAAAATACTATTCTGGGGCTGTCTCTACACAACTACAGTAAGCGGTCAAGTAACACTCAATGGAACCTATTATCACTCACCAGGGCTGCGTTTGATTCGCATTTCCAGTTGACTGATAGCGGTCAATTTGTCCAATCTATTGAGATTGTCGACTGAAAGTTGACTTTTGACAAACGAGAAGAAATGGTCTTCCATGGTTAACCGGTTAAACTACAGTAAGCGGTCAAGTAACACTCAATGAAACCTATTGTCGCTCACCAGAAATGCGTTCGATTCGCATTTCCAGTTGACTCAAATCATCACTTTGCAGTTTTATTTGGTATTCTCAGTTGACTGACAGCGTTCGATTTATCCAGTCGACTGAAGTTGTCGATGAAAAGTTGACTTTTGACAACCAAGAAGAAATGGTCATTCGTTCCATGGTTAACCGGTTAAGCTACAGTAAGCGGTCAAGTAACGCTCAATGGAACTTGTTATCGCCCAACAGAGATGGGTTCGATTTGCCTTTCCAGTTGACTTAAATCATCTTTTTCCTGTTTTATTTGCTATTCTCAGTTGACTGACAGCGTTCGATGTATCCAGTCGACTGAAATTGTTGATTGAAAGTTTACTTTTGACAACCGAGAACAAATGGTCATTCATTCCATGGTTAACCGGTTAAGCTACAGTAAGCGGTCAAGTAACGCTCAATGGAACTTATTATCGCTCACCAGAGCCATGTTCAATTCGCATTTCCAGTTAACTTAAATCATCATTTTGCAGTTTTATTTGCTATTCTCAGTTGACTGACAGCATTCTATATATCCAGTTGACTGAGATTGTCGAGTAAAAGTTGACTTTTGACAACTGAGAACAATTGGTCATTCATTCCAAGGTTAAGCGTAGGTTGAGAAAAAGATTGCGGATTCCAACCCACCGGGCACCTTTTACTGGTCATCTTAAATTGTGGCCATGAGGCCAACATTTTTTCATGTTCTAACAAATCTGGTGCTACAGAGTACGCTACCTACCCAATGATGGTAACAAAAAATAAAAAAAATAAGCTTATTCTTAATGTTTTACACTGGCTATAGAAGTCCTAGCTAAAAGTGTTCAAGTTAACCTACATGAACTAACGTAAAGTCACCCACTCTGGTAATTTTTGTTTTGTTGGTTTTGGTGATTCTTTTTTCACATACCATATGTTCTTTACTAGTCCTCCATGAATATTCCTCTCACTCTTTTTCTAATTGTTGAAGTACTATCTCCTCTACAGATGTTGCTCTTGTTATAGGAACATACTGTTGTATGTTACAAACATACTGTTGTTTGTATGTTGAAGTACTATAGATGGGTGCACGTATGAGACCTTCAAATTGAAGCGGCTACGTACAGCATCATCAAGGAGACAAGCAAAGGGTAATTTTAGTAATTGTCTAAATGTTATAGAACATGATTAGGTCGCTTTGTCATATTGTTTTAGTGATGTTCCCTTACCTTCTCCAGTTTCCACACCCTTGCCAAGAGCTAAATCGAACAATATGGATCAACTGAGAACAGCAAATAAAACAGTAAAATGATGATTTAAGTTAGTTGGTAATGCGAATAGAATGCAGCTCTGGGGAGTGATAATAGGTTCCATTGAGCGATACTTGACTGCTTACTGCAGTCTAGTACACTAGCCCCTTTTTAGGCACGGTGCTCAAACGTCTAGCACCATGCCTGGGTGCTAGACGTTCAAGCACTGTACCTTGGATTTCATGTATGGTGCATGGATTTCAGTATACAGTGCATACATCAAAAACACAGTTTCTGTCATAACAAATGAGCACCAGCTCGGACAGGGCTGAAATTACTACCATGAATTAGAGAAATCAAAGACAATCCTTTATATGTTTTTCACAACAAAAACAAAAGGGCTCAGCTGATGACAGATGTGAAAAACCTCATTTCCTTTTCTACATAGTCAAGGGTTTTGCATGCAAAGTGTCCTGTGCCTCAGCCTTTTCTACCTAGCAACCAACCAGAATATTGGCTCTTGGGGAATAGATAGGGAAAATACATGGAAAATAGATAGGGTGCTGTTAGGTTTTTCATCTCCATTATGATTAGAGCCCTTTGTTTTGGTTGTGAAAAATATATAAAGGATTGTCTTTGATTTCTCTAATTCATAGTAGTAATTTCAGCCCTGTCCGAGCCGGTGCTCAGTTGTGATGACAGAAACTGTGTTTTTGATGTATGCACTGTATACTGAAATCCATGCACCATACATGAAATCCAAGGTACAGTGCTTGAACGTCTAGCACCCAAGCATGGTGCTAGACGTTTGAGCACCGTACCTGAAATGGGGCTAGTGTACTAGACTGGCTTACTGTAGGTTAACCGGTTAACCATGCAATGATTTACCATTTTATCTCGATCGTCAAATTTTAACTTTTGGTGATTCTTTTTCACATACCATATGTTCTTTGGCATGCCATGTTCTTTACTAGTCCTCCATGAATATTCCTCTCACTCTTTTCCTAATTGTTGATCTCCTCTACAGATGTTGCTCTTGATACAGGGACGTACTATTGTATGTTACAAACATACTATTGTTTTGTTTGTTGAAGTACTATAGATGGGTGCACGTAAGAGGTCTCTTCATGAGACCCTCGAATTGAAGCGGCTAGGTACAGCATCACCAAGGAGACAAGCAAAGGGTAATTTTAGTAATTGTCTAAATGTTATAGAACATGTTTAGGTCGCTCTGTCATATTAATTTAGTGATTCCCTTACCTTCTTGAGTTTCCACACCCTTGCCAAGAGCTAAATCGAACAATATGAATCAACTGAGAACAGCAAATTAAACAGTAAAATGATGATTTAAGTTAGCTGGAAATCCGAATAGAATGCAGCTCTGGTGAGTGATAATAGGTTCCATTGAGCGATACTTAACTGCTTACTGTAGGTTAACCGGTTAACCATGGAAGGAATTACCATTTTATCTCGAACGTCAAAAGTCAACTTTTTGGTGATACTTTTTTCACATACCATATGTTTTACTAGTCCTCCATGAATATTCCTCTCACTCTTTTTCTAATTGTTGAAGTACTATCTCCTCTACAGATGTTGCTCTTGTTATAGGAACATACTATTGTATGTTACAAACATACTATTGTTTGTAGGTTGAAGTACTATAGATTGGTCCACGTAAGAGGTCTCTTCATGAGACCCTCAAATTGAAGCTGCTACGTACAGCATCATCAAGGAGACAAGCAAAGGGTAATTTTAGTAATTGTCTAAATGTTATAGAACATGATTAGGTTGCTTTGTCATATTGTTTTAGTGATGTTCCCTTACCTTCTTGAGTTTCCACACCCTTGCCAAGGGCTAAATCGAACAATATGAATCAACTGAGAACACCAAATAACAGAGTAAAATGATGATTAAAGTTAGCTGGACATGCAATTAGAATGCAGCTCTGGTGAGTGCTAATAGTTCCATTGAGCGATACTTGACTGCTTACTGTAGGCTAACCGGTTAACCATGGAATGAATTACCATTTTATCTCGATCGGCAAAAGTCAACTTTTTGTTGACAATCTGAGTCAAATGGATAAATTGCAAATCAAACGCAGCTCTGGTGAGCGATAAAATGTTCCATTGAGCAATACTTGACCGCTTACTGTTGGTTAACCGGTTATCGGTGGAACCAATGACTGTTTGTTGTCAGTCGTCCAAAGTCAACTTTTAGTGGACAATCTCAATAGATTGGATAAATTGAACGCTATTAGTCAACTGAGAATAGCAAACAAAAGCAAAATAATAACTTAAGTCAACTGGAAATGTGAATTAAACGCAGCTCTGGTGGGCGATAATAGGTTCCATAGAGTGTTACTGACCGCTTACTGTAGTTGTGTAGAGACAGCCCCAAAATAGTATTTTAAGCATGGAAAATGCATGGAACGAACTAGTACCGGACCAGGCAGTCAGGTGAACTGAATGGCGAGACAACAAAAGATTCAACAGGGTCTAGCAGGTCAGTTAAAAAAAACACAGCTAATGAGTTTATCAAAGGACACCAGCAAGAAACTGACTAAGCCAATATCAGAGATACACGTATCTGTGGAAAGTCCATGCTTAAATCTACCAAAACTGGTTGTAAAGTTAGAAAATCCCAAGAAAGACAATCTGAGTTGACTGGAAAATTGAATGTTAACTGAGAATAGCAAATAAAACAGCAAAAAGGTTATTTCAGTCAACTGGAAATGCAAATCAAACGCAGCTCTGGTGAGCGATAAAATGTTCCATTGAGCGATACTTGACCACTTACTGTTGGTTAACCGGTTATCCATGGAACGAATGACCATTTGTTGTCGGTCGTCCAAAGTCAACTTTTAGTGGACAATGTCAGTCGACTGGATAAATAGAACCTATCAGCCAACTGAGAATAGGAAATAAAACTGCAAAATGACGATTTAAGTTAACTGGAAACGAGAATCAAATGCAGCTCTAGTGAGAGATAAAATGTTCCATTGAGCGATACTTGACCGCTTACTTTAACCGGTTATCCATGGAACAAATGACCGTTTGTTCGCTGTTGTCAAAAGTCACCTTTACTCGTCAGTGTCAAAAGTCACCTTGTCAGTCGACTGGATAAATTGAACGCTATCAGTCAACTGAGAATAGCAAATGAAACAGCGAAATGATGATTTCAGCCGACAGGAAATGCGGACCGAACCCAGCTCTGGTGAGCAATGATAGGTACATTGAGCGTTACTTGACCGCTTACTGTAGCTTAACCGCTTAACCATGGAACGAATGACCATTTATTCTCGGTCGTCAAATTTTAGTCCAAAATCTCAGTCGACTGGATAAATCGAACGCTATCAGTCAATGCAAATCAAACGCAGCTCTGGTGAGCGATAATAGGTTCCATTGAGCGATACTTGACCGCTTGCTGTAGTTGTGTAGAGACAGCCTCAGAATAGTATTTTAAGCATGGAAAATGCATGGAAAAAGAATGGAACAAACTAATACCGGACCAGTCAGTCAGGTGAACTGAACAGTGAGGCGACAAAACATTCAACAGTATCAAGCAGGGCAGTTAAAAAAAATAGCTAATGAGTTTACCATAGGAACCCAGCAACAAACTGACTGAGCCAGTATCAGAGAGACATGGATCTGTGGAAAACTCATGCTTAAATCTACCAAAACTGGTCGCAAAGTTGGAAAATTCCAAGAAATCGCATAGACAGACTAGAAATTACATTTGTTTACCAAAACAGTTTTTTCAAAGCCACCCAATGTGACACTTGGTAATCCAGTAACAGTGAATCATATATCGTTTGAAAGCCCAGGCTTCACTTTACCTGTTGTAGTTGGCAGAGTAGCAGAATTCTATTAAACAACACAGAAAACAAAAAAATAAATTTGTTTGCTTTTTGAGAGCCCTACTCACTGAGAAGTACCAAGCCAATAACAGAGATGAATACATGTGTTGAAAGCCCAAGCTTCACTCTACCTGTAGTGCTGACACAAGCGCGTAATTCAAGGGACCGACAGAGAAAAACAAAGAAAACACTTTTTTACTTTAAAAAAAATTGGGAATTAGATGAGACTGTTGGTCTGAATTTGAGACTGTTGGTCTCGTTTCCGAGACTGCTGGTTCCCGGCGCCATTTTTATGAGACTGGTGGTCCGAAACAGTGAGACTGGTGTGTTCGATTTTCAAAACGGCCGTGAGACTGGTGGACCACATTCCCCACCCTGGTAATGCGTTTTTCCGCGATCCCACAAAGTGTCTGTGGCTCTAGAGTCGTTTTTTCGCGAAACAGTTTTGTGGAGTATTTTGTTGCAGAAACATGATTGTGTGCCGCACAGTCGAGCCACAAGTTGAGAGTCGCAATGTTTAAAAATACAAATAAAGTGAGATAAAATCTCAAATAAATAGATTTTCAGGTTTTCGTCCTTGCAATACTGTGCAAAAAGGATCATCAGTGTTATGTCCACACGCTTGTGAAAGTAGTTAATTTTGTTGTTTTGACATTATTTTGCTGATAAATTGAATTTCCCGCCAGATTCGAGCCACAAAATCGACAATCACCTCGGCAGTTGTTTGTCAAATTCGAGCCACAAAGCGAGCCACACGTATCTTGTTGGTCGCAGAAACACACTTGTGGGCTGCATGAAGAACAAAGGAAACACTCTTTCTGAGCGACAATCGACCCACAAAATTGTTTATGGGAGCACAGAAAAACGCCTTAAAAGAGTGTTCGAGCGGTCGTTTGTGTAGCCTACAAGTATGTTTCCGCGACCAACAAGGTTTGTGTGGCTCGAATTTGACAAACAAGTGTCGTCCTGGATTTCTATTTTTTTTTTTGCTCGATTTTTCGGGAAAATTCAAATTTGGCAGCAAATTCCTGTCCATATAATAAAATTAATTTGTTTAGACGTAATTTATTTATTTTCTTTCCAAAAAATGCGCCACTGATCGGAAAAAATAATAGGAAACAGAGTTTCAACATACGCTTATATCATTCCGTTTCTGATACCGACAAAAGCCCTGTCGGATATTTGAAAGATATTTGAAATTACCTGAAAAAAAACAGACAAAACATCGTTTTCGGGAGGTTCAACTCGTGGGCCAAGAGTGTCACGGAAGTCTGTTTCCGCGACAGACATTCAGAAACGTGTGGCACACTCATCAGCCGCAGAAAAACGCTTATATATAGCTCTAGCCTTATATAGAGCCTTAGCATTATGTTATATTTATTATTTAATTTATGTGCGTCTCGTGAACAAGTCATACAGAAAGTTTGTCTCGTCCACCGAACTGTCTGTATTCTCCAACACTATTATACATGTGGGCCCCTACTTTCGTTCACATTTCAGGCACTCCTGATTTTGGTTTTCATTAAACTCTAATGGGGGAGGGGCACACGTAGGAACAATAGAAGCGCCAAAAAAAGACAATCTTGGTTCAGGTTCCAGAAGATTCGATGTCTCGGGACCGCTGGCTAGGGTCCTCTTTCCAAAATCATTTGCATGCGTTCGGCAATTAACTTCGCCAGTCAGGCGTTACTTGGGGTTTTTCCTCTTTTCCCAAAAAGTATTCCAACTGTCCCCGGAGCTCTGACCTTAAAGACTAGAAACTCTGTTTCCTATTATTTTTTCCGATCAATGTCGCATTTTTTTTGGAAAGACAATAAGCAGATGGGGTGACGGATCCCTTCAGTGCAGTCTGATAGAAAGATAGATAGATAGATAGAAAGTTTCTTGCAGGCTACAAATCGGCTTTCGTGGTTATAAGCCAAATTTGCGATTATTGCAACAACAAAAAATTACAACACAACTGGATAATGAAACTAAGGAAATCTACGATAACGTGTCTGATACAAGTTTAAAAAGAAAAGTCTGCGCGGACATCGTGGCTAGAAATTTTCGGAGGACAGTGGCCGATGCTCTTTCCAAAAAGAGTGGTGGACTGCCGAAAACATGTACACGAACTCAGTCATAGCGAAAGACCCATTATTTGCATTAAATTATTATTATTATTATAAAATAAGTTCAGAAGAGTTCATTTAATCTAAGAGCCCACGGCAATGGCAAATACATAAAAAAAAAAAAAAGTAAACTGAAATCGACCTTCTACAGGCACTAATCACCACACTGTAAAAAGTTCTGAGTAAGGATTAAAGTTAACTGCAGTATTTGCTACTGGGATTAATCTTATCTCTACGTATGTAAGATAGATAGATAGATAGATAGATTTGTTTGCGCTAAAAAGCCACAAGGGCCATGGCAAATACAAAATAATAACAACAAAACAACAACAAAAACAAACCTACAAAAAACCGTCCCGATGTGACAGAGCGATCCGAAGGAATCTTCCAAATCTCTTTAAATCCCCAAAATGTTTACTTTTTAATTTTCTAACAAGTTCCTCCCTCGAGAAAAAACCCACCCTAAAAATTTCCTCCCTTAGATACCTTAAACCCTCACAATCACAAATAAAATGCTCTACATCTTCATCAATCATCCCGCACAAAGGGCAGAAATAAGGACCAGACGAAACTCTAATTTTCCCAATATATTTTCTTCTCTGGCCAAAAGGCAAACAATCTCCTCTCAGACTAATTAAACATTTCAATTCTTCTGGAGATAACCCCGACTTAAAATAAATTTCTTCGCCCCATGCCTCCTTAACCCTATTGTAGAGACTCAGGGACCCAGGAATCCAAACCTTACAACCCCACTAAAACCCAAACCCAACCCCTTAATCAAAGTTAGAGACCATATTATCTTGCTTTTAAAAGACAAGATTAATCCCTGTAGCAAATACTGCAAGATTGTTTTTACAGTGCATCAGGGACAACGATACAGCTCTGATCCATGACGCTACCAATACGTTTTAGTTTGGCAACTTTCATTCGCTCGAAACGTTGGTATTCCTAAGTTCACTCCAACTTTTACATTCACACATAAAATGCTCTAGTTTCTCATTCATACCACTCAGTACTGTACATATGCAACCACCGGATTGACCGGGCAAACCCTTATGCTGCGAAGAGATGATCAGGTTCCCTCGGCCTTTTTTTCTTCCCTTTCGTTATTTAAAAGTAGACTAAAGACGCGGCTGTTGTTTAAGAATGAATCATATCATAAGGCGGTTCCGGGCCCGTCACTAGTTTGCGAGTGCAAAAAATGGGGAGAACCGTTCTTACGGGAAACTTTCTTTCCTCGGAGCCTTTCGCCGGTTAAAGTTAAAGTAAAGTTAAAGTACGAAACACAAAAAGTTTCGTATCAAGCGAGGATCGACTGAAGCGTAAGAAGTGACACTATTTTGCATCATCGCTGCTTTTTCTCGTCGGATCAATTGTTTGACCGGAATCCGGTGAAGGATGGAAATTTAGTAGGGCTACATATTCCTAGTTTAGATCGCAGATTTAGGGGAAAGAAGACATGTTGTGTCGCATTATTCACAACAAACAGATCCTTCCACCACAGCCTCGAAAAACTACAGAGGGCAGCAGTATCAAGGAGGATGAGCAATTGTGTACGCGCAATCGTTTTTTCCTTTCCGGCGTTTTTTTCCCTTTTTTTATACTAAATCAAGAAAGTCGGAAAAAATGCCCTTTTGGGGTGCCACCAACTCCTTTCTTATTTTTCTTTTTCTTATTATTTATGTTCCTACCCTCAACATTGAGGCCAGTCCAAACGTGAGATTTTCCGAAGCGATGACTTTACAATCATTTCTCATGATTCACAGACTATTTATTTGATGTTGAGATTTAGTCTTTTCAGTTATATATCATGGCTCTCTGGACTTCCGGCGCACATACAGACGCACACATACGGAAACATATATTCATATTGAACCTGCAATATTGCAGGTTACAATTTACAATTCGTTTAATTTATCCACATACATCTTTTACAGGGCTGGACATGTCAATAGGCCTACAGTTAAAAAGATCAACGAAGATCAACCCAATATTTACAATTGTAACCTATGATTTATAGATACAATTCACGGTTTAGAATAGAGTTCATCAAATTACGAACGCGAATTAAAATGACACGTCTTGACAACAATTACAAAAATAGGTCGTCATAAGTGTGATTACTATTCTAATATTTATAAAAAAAAATTTACTGAGTTACTCCGTTCGTTTACTCCGTTCACCAACGTTGTCCCTGGTGTTCGACAGCCTAACGAGGACTCTTGCCAAGAAGGGTCCAAAGCTGACGTTTCCTTTTTTTATCCATTTTATAAATACTATAAGGTTGCTCTGGTTTCAAGAATGGGAATAGGAAAACCTTATACAATTTCTGCAAATATATGCTTGTTAGGGAATATGTGCCACTATAGGCGAAGCTATCTTTTTAGTCAAGTTTTAAATTAGAAGCATTTCTTCAAAACAAGAGCTAGAAGCTCGTATGGCACTTGCAAGGCTGGGTCAGAGGATAGAAGTTGCAATTTGCCACTTCGTGGGTTTGTTCTGATCATATCTATGTAAAACCCTTGAGATAAGAATGATCTGGGCCCTTGGAAATCATGAGAATCCTTTGGTACAAAGTACCATATATTTGCACTTGGCTCAGATGACGCGCACTTTAAGGGATATAACTTGATCTGTAAGCAAAACCCCTGGGGCAAAAATATGATATGATATTTATTGCAAAAAGCCAACTGGTCATAGCAACTACCACGAAAAATCACGTACAAGAAAACTTACAGAAGATCCTCCCCATGCTTCGCTGCCAACCGGACGAACACTGCCAAATTTCTCATTACTGCGAAACATCTATCTCCAATCTGATCTACTAACCCTTCCTCCCCTAAAGCACTCCTTCCAACCATTTCCTCCCTTAATTCCCCCAACTCACCACATTCGCACATAAATGTAACAGACTCTCTTCAGTTTCACCACACATAGGGCAAAAGTATGGGCCATCAAGTACACTGTTTTTCCCCAGGTATTTCCTTTTTTCCCCAAGTGCCAGTGCGTTCCCCCTTAAACAAACTAGTGCCTCTAAAATTTTCGCATCCAAACACGCCCTAAAATATAGTGCTCAAAGTGTTTTTTTGTATTTTAAGGGATTCATTTGTAAGCAAAACCCTTAAGGCTAAAATGGGCATGGGCCCTTGAGGACCATAAATATGTATCGTTTGGTCGAAAGTATCTTTTTGACTTTTCGGTTAAGATTCGCACTTTAAGGGGATCGACTAAAACCAGGAAGGGAAGGGAACGCGAGAAAAGCAGGAAGGTATACTAAAACCAGGAAGGGCATACTAACACGAGGAAGGGCATACGAAAACGAGGAAGGCTGTCGCCAGAATTCAAAATTGGAAAGCCGCACCGTTCGGTTCCTCTGTTTAGTAGTCGTTCCTCTGTTTAGTAGTCTTTGAGAGATCGGCAACTTTTCAAATTGAAAGTTCACCATCCCTTTCTTGTTTTAGTATCTTGACATGGGTAGGCAGTTCAGTGAGGGGTAGGGAACTATACAAATTGTAATTCACCTTTTATTTTTCGTTCTGACTAAAATTCGCGAATAAAATTCTCCGAGTCAGCGAGGAGTCGGCAACTAAGATATTTCAAGTCCACCATTTCCTTCCTCGTTTTAGTACCTTGAAAGTACTAAACGAGAAGGAAATTTTAAATTATTCTTGTTTGCAACTTCCGCAACTAATATCCTCCAGAGTTCAGTGGGGGGTCGGCAACTATACAAACTGTAATTCACCTTTTCATTTCTCGTTCTGACGGTTCGCAGCCTAGTTGCCGACCCCTCGCTGGACTAGAAGGATTTTAGTCGCCTGCCGTCAGAACGAGAAATGAAAAGGGCGAAGTGCAATTTGAGTAGTTCCGACCCCTCACTGAACTTAATGCCTACCCATGTCAGGACGTTAAAACGAGGAAGGGATGGTTAACTTTGAATTTGAAAAGTTGCCGACCCCTCGAAGAATACTAAAAAAAAAAGGGAACGGTGCGGTGAATTCTGGCGAACGCCTTCTTCGTTTTAGTATGCCCTTCCTGGTTTTAGTATGCCTCCCTGCTTTTCTCGCGTTCCCTTCCCTTCCTGGTTTTAGTCGATCCCCACTTTAAGGGTACTAGCATCCATTTGTAAGCAAAACCCTTGTGGCACAAATGATCATCGACCTCGGCGATCATGAAATGTTTAGTATGGTCAAGAGAATTTTTTGTTCATTTTGCAGTTGGGATGCGCAATTTAAAGTAAAGCCAATCTTGTCGAGCCTCTAGTGTTCCAGGCAAGTTTCATCGTTCAAGCCCATCTGGAAGTACCTTAACTCGCGATCACTGCAATTCCAGACCCCTCTCAAACTGCCCCCATAGTGCCTGAATCCGGTCCGGTTCTATCACTGATGTATATAGTTCTTGTGCTTGTTCTTCCCACCAAGTTACTTCAAGACCGCTCCTCTCTAAGCTTGTCACAAGATTTCTTGTTCTCCCCTCCCCCCCCCCCCCCCCACATTCATCGGATCCAGTCCGTGACTTGAAATGGGATATACATACGAAGTCTTTCCAAATATCAAGTTTCATTAAGATCCGACCACCCGTTCGAAAGTTATACATACCTCAAAATTCAGGATTCCCCGTCGCTCCACTCCCCCCACGATGGTCGGATTAGGAAACTGACTATTTCTAAGTTAATCTGGTCGGGTCTCTGATACGTCTACCAAGTTTCATCGTCCTAGCCCACCTGGAACTACCTGGAACTACCTGGAACTACCTTAACTTCAGATCACCGGAATTCCGGAGCCCCCCTCCTACTCCCCACAGTGCCCAAATCCAGTCTAGTTCTGTCAATGATATATCTTGCGCTTTTGCTTGTTCTTCCCACCAAGTTTCAGTCTGATAGCTCCACTCTAAGTCCGTCGCAAGATTTTCGGTTCCCACGACTCCGCCCCATATTCATCGGATCCGGTCCGGACTTAAAATGAGATTTCTGAGACACGAGTCGTTCCAAATATCAACCATACTTAGGATCCCATCACCTGTTCCAAAGTTATGCATACGACAAGATTCCAGATTCCCCCTCCCTGCACTCCCCACACGATGGTTAGATCGGGGATGACCGACAGTGCTATAAAAAGGTGTTATGACGAAAACCTGTAAAGGCACTAACCTAAAAGAATAAAATACTTTAAGAGAGTATACACTTTTAATGACTATAAAATAATACTGTCAAAAGATTCATAACGGATAAAACAAGGATACGAAGTTTGAACAGACAACAACGTTACGTATCAAACGTTATGCATAACAAGCATTTCCAGGAAGGCCATAAAACTGCCGAAAAAGCATCTGCTTACTTTTTTTTTTGTCGTCGTAATATTATGTCACGTGTCTCGTCATGATACTGAAAACCTGCGGTTTCCAATTGCATTACACTAATTAAAATGTGTACCGATAGTGCAAGTGGATATTCTTAATATTATTACTATTGTTGTTGTTTACAAACTCGGTATGAGATCGTGTAACTGCGTCTTTTGATGCCGCAGCACTGATCTCAGATAAGGATGTTATTCAAGAAGTTGATCAAAATGAGGCTAATAAGACCATGTTTGTGGAAGAAAACACGAGTTTCCAATTTCCTTAGCGACCGGATAAGTGTAGTGATTGACGTTCTCCAGTTCACTGACCAATTCCTCAAGAATATAAGAAGGATCTGAAGGTCAACAGACCCCTTTGTAAGTGGAATTCAGGTTTGGCAGCGGAAACATCACGAATGGGAAGAAAAATATTTGAACTTTGAATCTGAACCTCAATTTATTTCAAAATACCAGCACAAACCGTGGGTATAGGGACCAAATCGCGTGTTGACTACGGAATACATAATGTCCATCAAGTTAAAATCATCTAGTGAAAAAATACACTTTGTTGGTATACATACATCTCATATCGGCCCATTAAAGAAGACTCAAGGATTCGATGGCATCCCATAGGGGGATAATGATTGGCCATCTTCATCAAGACGATCGGGTCTTGTGGAATTCCAGTCTTTGCCTGACCGTACTGCTTCAAGAGTCGGCAATGCAACATGCATCGTACCCCACCAAACTATTCAGAAGCCGTTGAAATAAAAGAACAGACCAAAGGTTACGATGGGACCCCAAAAAGCTTACATTTATTGGACTACAGGATCTGGTCAATACGGTCTTGTATATTTCCTGTCTTCGACAGATCGTAAACATGCTGCTTTTATTAGCTTGTTAATTTATCGGATGATTTAGTTAATTCTGACTATTTCCGATTCTGTTCTCCCCATTCACCCGGTAGTAAGACGAAGCAAGTTGATCAGTTCAGACTATCATCTTTATACCGACATAGACAAATGTTTTACAAATGTAAAAGAGTAAAAGTGCTGTTTTTTCACGGATTAGGGCTATACGACTGGTCAGCTGAGGAAAGAAGTAATTTATACGAATTTAACAAGCATGCTTGCCTTCAAACTGAAGCTGTAGACGACTTCAGAATTAACTTTCACTTTTGTGAAATTTCTGGGTTACAGAATTCCCGACAAATTCCTTACCCAATGAATAAGTGAAATTCAGAAACAGATTCAACATTTATATTTACTCCTAAATCGACTCTCGAATCTCTAATTTCCTCCAAGTGAAGAAAACTTTTAGCCTATTTGAAGGAAATTCAGGTTTTGGCCTTATTCCGGGCAAACAGCGTATCGGTCAAGGAAACGAAACTCAAGAATGGACTCGGCAGGTCTTCTTACCCTCTATGTCGAATCCTTAATCGAGTTCAGGAAATAACTTTTAATTCCACCAAATTTCCGGTTTTGGCATGATTCCAAATGCAGAAGTTGTATGGTAAGACAAATATGTTCAAAACTGGATTTAGCGAGTCTCCTTACCCGATACCGAATATCCAATCAACTTCAGAAAGATTTCTAACTTCTACCAAATTTCCGGTTCTTGCCGGATTCCCGGTGAACTGTTTGCCCGGCAGGAAAAAAGTTAGATATGGATTCAGCATGTCATCTTACCCTAATTGACTCCGATTAGCTTCAAAACATAGTTTATTACATCCTTTTGAAACCTCTCAACCCTCAAATATAGGGCAATAGGGCTCATCTACGTACTTGACCTGGACTTTGACCCAGTGGATCCTCATACCAAGTTTGAAGAAAATATCTGAACCCCTTCGAGAGTCACCGTGCTGACCGACGGACAACTTTTACGAAGTAAAAGTTGCATTTTACCGTGGGGGGGGGGGGGGGGCAGTTAGTGCCGACGGACTAAAAATTCCGACAAAAAACGCCATTGTCGTTTCACGACAACCGCGTACATTTCCTGCCAGCACAGAATAGACCCGGTGTAAAATTAATTGCAATGCATTAGTTGAGATTATCCCTTTTATGTAAATTCATATACTAAAATTCACATATTCGGATTTTTATTTCCACTTTTGTTAAAAAGTGAAGCTTCCGGCGACTATGCCCAAAACAAGTTAAACTAAGCGGCGCATCCACGAAATTTTAAATCTGCATTTTTTATGGAAAATTTTAGCTATACCTACCATGCAAGTTCTAGCTTTTGATGTTTCAAACCCCCAAGAATTTGAATCCTAAAACGCCAACTATAAATGAAACAACGTTCTTCCTAATAAAAAACAAACCGGAATTCGTCGCACCCGAAATTTTGTGTGAAACTAACTGCCATGAATCAGCTGAGATTATTCCTTTTGATCTAAATAGTAATTTAAATTCACAACTTCGGCTTTTCGTTTCAGAAGCGAAACTTCCAACGACTGTACCCAGGACAGTCTAAACTTTTCTAATCTGCCATTTTCCCGGAACAATATGATCTTTACATACAAGTTCTGGCTTTAAAAATATTTCAAAATCCCAACAATTTCACGCCTAAAACGCCAACTAAATGAAACACCGTTCTTTCAAGTCGAGAATGCTATGCAATTCGCCGCATGCGAAATTTTTTGGAAACGGAATTTTTTTACGATCCCAAAGAAAAGTAAGGCTAACTGTGAAACACAGATCTGTCCGTCAAAAAAAGTAGTAGCCATTTACAATAAATTAGGCACAAACTTGTTCTGCATTTAAACCAAAAGAAGTAGTTTTCACGTTGAAAAGACATGCTTAATACTGGAGTGGGCTACTGCGATCGCCTGCGATCGGATCTACTGCATCCGAGATTATGACCACACCAAGAGTCGAAAAAAAAAGAAATAAGGATCACAGTTCGCCCTTAAGTCTTCTTTCGATCATCCATGTTCAGCAAAATCAACCAGAACAGGCAGTTTATGGGTATACGACCCACAACCAAAACAAGGAGAACAGACTTGACGAATTTTGACGACAAGGAAGGGAATGGAACGAAAAAGTGTTTGACGGTGCATTGAAAAAACAACAATAACAAACAAGTGTGCAAGCGCTCAGACGTGGAGTGTGAAAGTAAAATGTGTATCACATTTTCAAGACATTCCGTATCCCCAATAACCAAACAAGTCCTGAAATAACCTAAGTTGTAATCATACCACTTTATAAACTTTAAATGTAAACAACCCGCAAGTATAAATCCAAAGAAATGTTGAAGATCTTGCACTAACAGCTTGAGCCAGTCCGACACCGTAAATCTCTTTTCCATTAGCAAGGTAATAAAAAGTGCAATAAACCAAATCGTAGCATCCTAATACCCCTTTGTCACAATTCATTGAGAACGGCATATCATCGGTCATATGACAAAACAGTCCAGTTTCCAATTGTTCATTAAAGATTAAAGGACGTCGCGTCGTCTTATTTGTTACACCAAGATCCTCGTCCATAGATATATCTCTACAAATATACAAGATTTGGACTAGAGACCTGTCATAGACGAACTTAACTCATGGGAAGTCTGGGCTCAGCTGCCCATGAACGGGAGGGGGGGGGGAGGTCGGGACCATCAAAATGCGTATTTACACTTCTTTTTCTTCAAGTATACTAGCTTAGAGTTTGTTTTTTTCATGGGCAATTCGAGCCCACTTGCCCATGATCGGGGAGGGTGGGGGGTGGTTCAACTCCACATCCCCAACCCCTGTGATCCAAAAGCACAAAGGAATTTCATGACCTTATCTCCAGTTATTGTCAAATTAAAAAATGGGCAATCTGGGTACAATTGCCCCTGAACCAAGTGGGGGTGGGGTTTGGGACCCACAGAAAGTAAAAATAGACCCCAAAGCTCCCAAACTTACCAATACCTGTTGATTCCTGTCACGGGTAACGAACTTTACTCCTGGACAATCTGGGCCCAGTTGCCCATCAACTGGGTGGGTGGGGGAGGTGCAACTTTAAGAGCAATTTCCCAGCCCTAGGATCTACTCATACAGGTACAAGAAATTTCATAGTCCTATGTCCAGTTCTTGTCAAGTTATGAACATTGTTAACTGGTCAATGAGAGAGAGACAATTTAATGTATAATGAAAAAAAAAAAAAAAAAAAAAAAAATCAATATCATAACAAACCTGCCACGGGAAAATCTATACAGATTTGTTTTTTGCAGGATCTGGGCCCATTTGCCCCAGAAAGGGGTTGTGGGGGGGGGGCCCAAAAGGCACAACTAGACCCCAATACCCGCTAGTGTACCAAGTTTGAACTTGATGCTTGCATTGGTTCACGAGCTATGAGCTCCACAAAATATGGGGAAAACCGAAAACCGAAAGCTGCTACAGCGCTGGCAATAGTGCATTGTTTCAAGTAAGACTCCACTAAAAGCGGTTTAACGAACTTTTGGTCTTCGCCCGACATAAGTTCACAGAAAATAATTTGATTTCATATGAATAAAAAAAGTTCCGATTCGCCGATGATACTTAAATAATCTGCAGAACTTTGTTTCTTATGTCTAAAACCAAAACCCGACTAACCGGCGACGCTTAAACTTTCTGTCGTCGGACAACATTTTGCAGTGATTTGATTTTTGTGTATAGACAAATCTCAATTTGCCGACGAGACATAAACTTTCGGGATTGGCCCGAAAAATGTTTGCAGAATTTGATTTCTTAAATTTAAAAAGATCACGATGTGCCGACAAGAATACTGATGCCCAACTAAAGCATTCAGAATGCGATTTCTTCCGTGTTACGCCCGACAAGACTGTAAAGAACTTTATTTCTTACATGTAAATAGAAGCCGATGAACCGACGAAACTTAAACTTTTGGGAAGAGAGTAATAAACGTTTATAGAATTAGATTTCTTACGATTAAAAATATCCCGACCTGCCGACGAGAATACCGACACCCGACAAAAATAATTGCAGAATTTGATTTCGTAAGTGTAAACGATGTGCCGTCGGGTCGATCGACGCCTAACAAAAGCATTTGAAGTTTTATTTCTTGACAAACTAGTGAACTTTCGCCGGACGAAAGTACTTACTCGAGAGCTTTGGGGGGAACAGCCCCCCCCCCCCATAGTGACGCCCCTGGTCATGGTTATTCCGTCATTCTAACAAGTAATTCCCCAAATCAGGAACACTTATAATTGCAAGAAGTTTCAGGGTTTTTTTTTTTTTGCTACCCTGCCAAAAGGGTCAAAATATGCTGAAGTCAAAATATGCCTATCCCTTTTGAGCCAATTTGAATATCAAATGATTTATAAAAGAAATCGATTAAAACAAATAATATATAATAATAATAAAACGATTGATAAAGTAACAAAATGTTGTCAGCTCGGCTGAAAAAGTATGAATGAATTCGAAAATGAAGATCCGAGCAGGACTATTAGTTCCGAAACGTTTCTGGGGTTTTCCAAGCAGATGCTTTTTTGTTACTATTATTAGTAACAGTGAATGCTATTAATTATGCTGTGGCGTTTACCCTATTTGCGGAAACGACAATCCTAGAAATTCGTTTTGCTTTTTTGCTATTAATTTTATGCTTATATTATTTTGTGATCTTTTGGGTCACAAACTGCGAAAAAACTATTACCTCCTTTTCTTTCCTTTCTACCACTTTTTTTTTTTTTACCTATTTCGAAAAAGATAACCCGAGAAAACTACTACCTTCTAAATTTTTCGAGACTCCCAGTAAATGCTAATAACACTGTTAAATTTTCACTATTTTCGAAAAAGGAAACGCGAGAAAAACTATTAGCCTACCTCTTAAATTGTTTGGAACAATTACAAACAAGTGCTAAATGTGCTATTCATTGTTATTTTGAAAAAGGAACCCAAAAGATTATTCCAGTCTAAATGTTTCGAGATTTTCCAATGAATGAAAATTTTCTGCCACTAAAAGTAACAAATAATGGCTAATAAAAGGCAACTGTGAAATGTTCACTATTTCCAAGAAAGGAACACGAGAAAACATATTAGCCTATCTGCGAAATTTTTCGAGCATTTTTCAGCAACTGCAAATTTATTGTTGGTAATATCAATAATAACTACTAATAATAACCTTGTGACAATTTCAATATTTCGAAAATGAAAACCCGAGAAAACTACTACCGCTTTATAACACGAACTAGGTTACATAAGATAATGTTCCAAGTTTTCACCAGTCACGATGTCTGCGATTGAACAGGATAAAGATCAATTGGCTGCAAGATCAATTTCGTCCCTACTTCCCATATTTTTGTTTTCTTTTTTCAACGCTGAGGGATAACCATGTGATTAGAGACACTGTGACATTTCCACTATTTTCGAAAACGAACACCCGAGAAAAACTATCACCTCCGAAATTTGTCGAATATCTTCCAGCAAACTCTATTTTTGTGTTATTAATAGTAAGAATAATACTCTTCTTTTTTTTATTTTTTTTTTTATTTATGACCCGCTTTTTGCGTAACAGCGGAGTATGAATAAAATACAAAAGTAAAATATGCATATTAAAACACTTAAACAAAACAATGTAAATAAACACGACAACATTCTTTTCATATAAAAAAAAACACACACTAAATAGACTTAAAATTTGTACACAGTGACAAGCACATTAATCGGGTTCAGGAATGAAAAACTGGCTAATAATTTGGGCTGAGAGGGCAGGATGTTTGTGGAGGGAAAATAGATTTGAATGCGAACGAAAAAGTGTATTAATACTGTCCTGAACATTAAAATTCGAAACCAATTTACGATTACGAAAAGATTTTGGAAGATACATCAGAAATTTACAATACTTAAAAAAACAACTTCTCAAATTTTTAACATCTTTTTTCCTTAGGATATGGTAAACTCCGGAAAAATTGTGGATATATGGGCCGCAAAAAGCACTATACAACCTTCCGAGCGCCTTGCGTGAATATTTTCCTCTATCTGGGACCAAACGCCCGTACTGTGGCGTTTCCACCATTTTCGAAACCAAAAATCCAAGAAAAATTAATTTTTCCGAGTATTTCCCGGCAAAAGAGTTACGAAACCTTCTGTTCTTGCGCCGCGGTGCGAGCTTAACACCTTAGAGGAGTACTTGAGATAAGTCTTATTGCTTCTGGTAGATAAAGGCTAGTAATGGTTTCCGGTCGGAAGTCGAGAACAATAGAGAATTTCTAAGCGTCAGCTTTTGTTGGCCTGATAGACCGGGACATTTTTCTAAATTGGCTCTGCTCCGATTGATACGGGTCCTCTAGTTATGGTTGAATGAAACTTACGGTTTCTTGAAGATATTGGCAATTGCTTTACTAAGGAGCACCGGGGATCGACTAAACACAGGAACGGAACGACAGGGTGCAGGAGGAACTCGTACTAGAAACGGGAACGCGTACTAAAAACCGGAAACAATGTACTAAAATCTGGAACATTGCACTACTAAAAAGGGGAACGCTGCCCCGTCCTTGTTTTTTTAGTAGTTGCTTTGGTACGAGTTCCAGATCATTCCGTGCACAACTGCACGAGGGGCAGGGCCCCTGTTCTTTCATTACGGTTCACGGTCCCTGTTCTAGTAGTCGTGTTTCTTCGCTTAGCCGCTAGCACGCAGCGCCCTTGTTGCAGAAGGGAAAAGTACTAAAAACGGGAACGACAGAACCCCTGTTCTTTAGCACTTATTTTCATGAGAACTAATTACTAAAAACGGGAAATGAAACCAGGAACAAGAAAAGTTCACAAGCAAAGAGGTCCTGCATTCCCGTTTTATACTTGTTCCTCCTGCAGCTAGTACTAAAGAACAAGGGCGCTGCTTAGAACGCGGCTAAGCGAAGAAACACGACTACTAGAACAGGGACCGTGCACCGGAGTGAAAGAACAGGAGCCCTTTCCCCTCGTCCGATTGTGCACGGGAATGATCTGGAACTCGTACCCAAGCAAACTACTAAAAAAGGAAGAACGGTGCAGCGCTCCCCCTTTTAGTCGCGTTCCTCCTGATGCAGTGCACCAGATTTTAGTACGTTTTCCCCGGTTTTAGTACGCGTTCCCGTTTTTAGTACGCGTTCCTCCTGCGCCGTGTCGTTCCGTTCCGTTCCCGTTTTAAGTCGATCCGGGATCACCGACGGCCAGAAGAAGCGTATTGTCCAATTGGCAGACAAGAGAGCGACAACCCCACCCCTCTCCATCTTTTTTCTCTATCGAGATTCGTGGCTATAAAGCCGATTTCATATTGACGCGTCGTTGCGATACGTCGCGTATGCGTTTATCTTGCGTTGCGTACAAGTTGTGTAGCGTATCTTACACACCTGTGCGAGAACATGTCACGCTGGATGCGTATTTATGTTATCTTTTTCGGTTTCTTCTGCCAAATTTTCATTTCTTTCATCAATGAGTAGGTTTTTAATCATCATAAGTCGTTTTTTTTCATCATTAGTACGTTACTCTTTATTTTCTCTTCAAAAACTTCCGTTTTTCACTGAAAAACCTGATGTGTAAGGCGTTAACGCAACGCAAGAATAGAACTATTCCTGCGTTGCGTTTTATTTGTCTGCATAAGTTCTGCGTTGCGTCGGCACCGCTTTGTCGCAGAGGTTGCTTAAGGAATCAAGTTTCAGACGATGTCTAGATCAGAAGTTGCAAATATAAGTCTGCAATCTGCGATTTTCAGTATTATTCGTATTTATTACAAATATCAATTTTCTGGGAACTGTTTGCCGTCGTAATACTTTTGATGACTATCTCTCTCTTCCGATGCACATATCTCTGCGCTGACCCAGGAATTGAGTCGTTGTGTTTGAGTCGTATTGCCAAATATTCAAGGATAGAGGTATGAGGGCATAGAGGTACCCCAAATCCCAAAGGAAAAATTCACAATATGAACATCGATTAGTCGTGAATAACAAAGTACTGCATTTTTATCTTCAAGCCTATTTAAGTAAATAAGAGTTGGGTAACTAGATTGCCGCATCTCAGCCCTTTTAGGTCTGATTTTAACCAGTCAACTCCACACTATGATTGTTTAAAGCACAATGGACACTTCTAATGCTTTACTTTGTATTAAATGCTTCACAAATAAACATTTCCGACTTCCTTTAGAAGGCGCTACGAAAATCGGCCGTTTTCTTGTTATCCCTTGTCTTTACCTCTCTGGCATTTCGGCGATCCAATCTTAGGAGCTGGGATATCGTGGAAAGAAATTCAAAAACTCCCAGCAATGCTTGATAGAAAAGGATATATTTGAGATGTCACCAAAGTCAAGCCGCAGGTGCAGTTTACCTGATTGTTCTAGTGTTTCATCAGAAGTTCCATGGCCTAAAGTGCCTATTAAAAGTTTTTCTTTGTGGAATAGTGTTGTGAAGCTTGATTAACTTGCTTTATAAAATGTACCAGAATATAGAATAAGCATATAAAAAATAACATGGCTAGAAAAATCTTTAAAAAACAAATAACCTATTCAAATCTGAATCATACAAGCTGATTTAGGCATAAAATAAAGATCTGCTAAGTATTGTAAGAAACATCACTTTTATCTTTGTCCAAGATAGTAAATTGAGCATGTACTGGCAAAAAAAATTACGCTTTGAAATATCACAGAGAGGAAACTGTTGAAAACGCTGCTGATCTAGGGGGTAAGCATTGTTCCTAGGTTGTTACAGTGGTAGGGAGGGGTAGTTTGATGTGCCCATTGAACTTTAAGTAAATTGGTCATGTGCTTGTTCAGCGCTCCAACGGATTGGACGAGAGAGTTGGACGTTTGCTGGGTGAAATCTTTTGTGCTTTCCCAGGCGGATGACTATGTATATAAGCAGTAAATTGTCAATATACAGAGAATTCAGATTTATAAATAAGTCCAGATTTGTACATATACACTTTGAACACGCACATTTTATCTCTCGTTTTTTCACTTTTATCTGCACGTCATTCAATCCGCATCGTCCTTCTGTTTTTTAGTTACATGTCGTTTTATTGTTTGTTGGTTCAACATCGTTTTCCCGTTGTTATTCCCATTTTAATTGTTAAGCTATACGTGACAGAAGAAATTCATTGTTCGGCTTGGTCCGTGAGCGAATTTTGGAAAATAAACTGAATTGGATTGAATTGAACAAGTTATTGTGGTGGATCTTATGATTTAGTTTTGTTTTTCGCTGAAGACGGTTTGTCGGAAGTGCAACCGAAATATCCAAATTTTGTTTATCCCCTCACACATCATCTTAGACGGATGACTAGCTGATCAAGAAATAACCGAAAATCTCGTTTTTCTATTTTTGTTTGCAAATACTATTATACTTCTGACAACTCCTTTAACGAAAAACCAGTCTTTCCATCAGCTATCCATTTATCTAAAGCTGGATTTCCGGATTAAATACGTGGCTTTTCGAGTCACTTCAAACCGAGAGGACAATAAAAGCTATCAAGATAAAGAAGTTGGAAGTCTCCTTCGAACGATAAGGTTAGCGGATTCCGGTGGGGGTTCGCTTTTGAGGGCTTTTGAAAAAGAGCTGATTCATTAATCCATATGAATTTTATTGGGCAGTTTGGATACGGCGGTATTGGGAGCAAAGTGAGCTGATTTGAATTTCTAGAAGGCGAGGTAACAAGGCTTGATCGATACTTCGCTTGTGAATAAATGAAAAAGCAACGTAAGACGAAAGACGAAAACCTTAAAGAAATAAGATTCGGGGAATTTTTATTCGGGTTATGCAAGAGAACCAGAACTATGACAGGGGAAATAGGGGAATCGGAAAATGAAAGCAACGATATCACAAACAAGCTACAGCAATATGAACTGAGTCACGCCCATTTCCGTTGCTGACGTTGGGAGCAAAAAAATAATGTGCAGAATTTCTTCTAAAACTGAAATAGGCCACAATGAAGGATTCAGGAGGATATCCGAGGCTGATCTCTAAAAAAAATAATCTCGGAAAAATGACGCAATATAATTTATCTTTCACGAAAGCATTTTCCGAAATATGTCCGGCATACTGGATGACATTTCCTTGTTTAACTTCCGGCACGTGTTCAGATTCCCGTTCCCAAGAATCACGGGCTTCCCCAGACAAACTGTTAAAGCACAAGTTTTACTAGAAATGCTCATTTCCCCGTGAAACGCATCAGAAAAAATGCTTTCCGAAAATACCATTAATTTCCATCTGAAATTAGCAATTTTCTTGTTAGAGCTTGTCGAGTCTATCCAGCCCTCCTGCTCTCGAACGCGGCGGCTGAGCGCAGAACATTTGAAAACTGAACGCGCCGTGGTTAAAAAGTTGGAAAAGCAAGCAAAGCAAGTCAGCGGACATTCAAGATTCTGGCAAACTTTGCGTTGTGTGACGGGAAAACTCGGCACATCCGAAAAACCGCTAAAAGTTCGTAGGCACAAAACGAAACAATGGAGAAAGGTGGGGATTTTAGAAGCTTGTGATTGTACATGGGAGCTAGGTATATTATAAAAGGCAGAATAAATAAGAGGGGTCCTTTAAGTTTTCTTGAACATTAGCGTTACTAACTGTCAGCCTAACTGACGTAGGCTGTAAGTGGGGTGTAAATTTCTTCGGAAAGAATGCCCACGCGTTTGTCCTTCTGCTAGCACGATAAGATTAGAGGTATCTGATTCAAACTTAGTGTGATCTCCCTTTGGGTCACAGTACAGGTCAAGAAGGTGCGCCCCGTGAAAAAACAAGAGCTACGAGCTCATATGGCACTTGTTACGAGTAGGCACGGCTCGGTTATGTCAATGATATATCTAGTGTTTGCTAGGTGTCTTCCCACCAAGTTTCATCTCGATCCCTCCACTCATAGCGTTTTCCAATATTTCCGGTTCTCCCCTCCAGCTCCCCCCAAAAGTCACCGGATCCGGTCCGGATTTTAAGTGGGTCGTCTGAAGCATGAGGTCTTTCCAAATATCAAGTTTCATCGAGATCCGGTCACCCGTTCAAAAGTTATAAATACCTCAAGATTCCGGATTCCCCCTCCCTCCACTCCCCCGACAGTGCCCGAATCGGCTCGGTCATGTCAATGATGTATCTAGTGTTTGCTAGGTGTCTTCCCACCAAGTTTCATCTCGACCCCTCCACTCATAGCGTTTCCCAAGATTTCCGGTTGCCTCCTCCAGCTCCCCCCAAAAGTCACCGGATCCGGTCCGGATTTTAAGTGGGTCGTCTGAGGCAGGAGGTCTTTCCAAATATCAAGTTCCATCGAGATCCGATCACCCGTTCAAAAGTTATAAATACCTCAAGATTCCGGATTCCCCCTCCCTCCACTCCCCCCACAGTACCCGAATCGGCTCGGTTATGTCAATAATGTATCTAGTGTTTGCTAGGTCTCTTCCCACCAAGTTTCATCTCGATCCCTCCACTCATAGCGGTTCCCAAGATTTCCGGTTGCCCCCCTCCAGCTCCCCCCAAAAGTCACCGGATCCGGTCCGGATTTTAAGTGGGTCGTCTGAGGCATGAGATCTTTCCAAATATCAAGTTCCATCGAGATCCGATCGCCCGTTCAAAAGTTATAAATACCTCAAGATTCCGGATTCCCCCTCCCTCCACTCCCCCCACAGTGCCCGAATCGGCTCGGTTATGTCAATGATGTATCTAGTGTTTTCTAGGTGTCTTCCCACCAAGTTTCATCTCGATCCCTCCACTCATAGCGTTTCCCAAGATTTCCGGTTGCCCCCTCCAGCTCCCCCCAAAAGTCACCGGATCCGGTCCGGATTTTAAGTGGGTCGTCTGAGGCATGAGATCGTTCCAAATATCAAGTTTCATCGAGATCCGATCACCCGTTCAAAAGTTAAAAATACCTCAAGATTCCGGATTCCCCCTCCCTCCACTCCCCCCACGGTGCTCGGATCGGGGAAGTGACTATTTCCAACTTAATCATTTGGGGTCCCTTATACGCCTGCCAAGTTTTATCGTCCTAGCTTATCTGTAAGTGCCCGAACTAACAAAACCTGGACAGACCGACGGTCGGACAGAAATTGCGATCGCTATATGGCACTTGGCCGAAGGGCAAGTGCCATAAAAACGGAACATCAGGTATTAACAGGATACTCGGAGTATAAGAAGACGTACACAATCAGATTTCCAGTTTCGTTTTTCCACCCAATTCAATAGTACCCTACGGCCGAAATTACAAGAACCCGATGAAAACGTAGAAATCTTTACTTGTTTTTGTCCAGTTCTTCGTTAACAAGACGGATCTGACCTATTTGCTTAAGCTGCGTTTTATTGGATGTAGTTTCGGCGTTGTTTCGCTTAAAACCGTTTTATTTGTCCATTCCAGTTGCTGTAGTTTCGAACCTGAAACTACGGAGCTCAAACTACAAACTACCTCGCAGACGTAGTTTGGCGTAGTTTGACTTTTCGGAAACAAGAATTCAATAAAACGCAAGTAAGACAAAACAAGAGCCAAACTACAAACGTTGACGAAACAGAATTGAATCCAAAAAAACGCAACTTTAGTTTCCGTACCAGCCCGAATCTGATTTAGAACGGAAATTTTGGAATTAACAAAATCCTTGCAGTGGTGCAAGACCGGAAACTGAACAAAGAAAAGAAATAATTACTCGATCGGGTCAAGGTTGATTAGGAATAAATAACATGTTTACGGGATCTGTTCGTGATCGAAAATCGCCCAACTGTCCCTTTAATATTCCCCACCGAAGTATTCGGTATCTTTAAACAAAGTTGTCGGATTCATCCGTAACTCTGTGAATAACGCTGTGGCCATGCTTGTCAAACCTCAAGGGTAAAAACCACGGGTGGTACCCAAAATCACCACTATCTTCTTGCCCACTCTTAGAATGCCCACGGTCAGAATGCCCACGACCAAGATGCCCACGGTTAAAAAATGCTACGACTAAATACGGAAGCGGAAACAAGTAAGGTTGAAGACCCCAGAATCAAAATTGTCAAAAATGCCGACAGCCCAAAGGAAGGCTAAAAACTTCTCCTGCTTCAAAATGGGAACGGCTCTAACTTTCCACAAAGGAAGCCAACATCATCCTGGGACAACGATCAACGAGATTATAAGGGACAGGATTACCACGGAAACGGTATTCAGTTTGTCTGTTCAAGAGTTAATTAAAAAATATTTCAGGATCAGGATTCATGTTGCTTTTTGGGTAAAGTCTGTCCGTCCGCCTGTCTATTGGGAAGATAACACTCAGATCGGTTTACATATTTTACATGTTAAAATATCAATATCTTTGTTGAGGCAATCGGAAGTCGTTCTGTTAGAATATACCTTTATTTATTTCTCGCAATGTTGGTTTGAAACGCCATAACACGGCAAAATCCCAACACATATTTCATTTTTTCTTTTTTAAATTTCATTTTTACTTCCTTTATTATTTAAAGCTACGAAACGCATCTTTTTTAATGAGTCTTAAAGCCAGAACAAGTTGTCGTGTAACATTCTGCCGCCAGGGGCGTCACGTATGAGGGATTATAATACATAGATGGCAGATTACACAAGGGACTTGTACCGTGACCAATAAACCACAAATAGTTTTGTTTGAATATAATTTAGAAGTCTAGGACTCCATTGTCGGAGCGACGTTGACATACCAGGACTCACAAGGGGGAGTCTCATGGTGAAAGCCAAATAAAACCAAATACGTAATTTTAATCGGGAAGACGCCCTTGAGATGGAAACATTTTATAAGTAGTGAACTGAAAAACAAGTTCTGAAAGACAAGCTCCTCAAGGCGCATTTGTGTCTTCTATCATCTTCTACCAGACTATTGTAGTGGTTTGTGAACTCTGTTCACAAGCCCCTCGGTAGCTCAAATGGTATAGCGCCTGCTTTGTAAGCAGAGGGTCCTAGGTTCAAAGTCGTCTGAGGTTCTGAGGTTCTGAGCAGCATTTTTGTCTTTCAGTTCACCACTTATAAAACATATGGGGGAGAGGGGGGGGATGCCCCCCCCCCGCCCAATGTCGTCAGCCAGTCGGTAAAAAGTTGCCAGCTCGGTGAGAAGCACCCCGATTTTTCGTATGAACAGTGGATTTTTGTCTTGGAAACAGTCGAGTTTTCATCAAAACAGTCGAATTTTCTTCGAAACAGTCGTTGTTTCTTGAAATCAGTCGATTTTTCTGTAAAACAGTCGGTAAAAATGACCAGTCTATCAGTAAATACCTTGCCCACCCACCCCTCCCCCCAAAAAAAAATATTTGTTTGGCTAGTAACGCCTCTGACTGCCGTTCCCGTCATCATAGAGCGTGTTCCACCCTACTTACCATAGTTTCTACGCATGATGTCACGAATCCTGTCTTCTTGGCGTCAAGGCTGGAACGTATTTTCTATTTTCAGTAAAATATCGTGCCACGGGCGAATCCGAGCAATCACATCACAGAGATTCGTAGTTACCAGGGTTACTACGCTCCCGAGCGTGGTAAGCAAATAGTTACTATTTCGACAAGGTTGAAACGGTCAGCGTAGTAAATATTCACGAGGTTGGAACGAAAATAGTAACTAAATTATATTATTATATATTATATATAATATATTATATTATATTATATATTAAAATAATTGCCCCTTAATCCCAAGTCTCATCAGAACGTGACCACTACCTCCTACAAAAAATGTTTGTATTACTTTCCCTGCAAACATTCTTCTTATTATTTCCCTCTGAAATATTCTCCTTATTATTCTTTCCATTAGAAATAGTATTCCTACTCACCTGCCGTGTTCTGGTCCTAGAGTCCTAGCGTAAGAAGAGGAGGCCGACAGATCCATATCACGAATATTTCCGCTCTCCATGCCTAGTGCTGTGTCACACGCTCCTGGAAAAAAGGGTGCTGGAATATATTGTTACTATTCCAGCCCTTGGCAGATATATACCAGACGATGCTTTCATTCTTCTTGAGACCAAATAAGGAGCATGGGAACGGTTCCAGCTTTGTACTCGGTGCTTTTCTTAGGAAAGCAAGATAATATCTTAATGCATATTTGACAGTGCAAAACGGATACGTCAGCTGAAATTTTTGTATAGCTTAAATATTCCTTCAGGCTAAGCTGACCGCGAATCACATTGATAGTGCAAAACGGATACGTCAGCTGAACTTTATTAGAGCTATGTTTCGGACATTTTTGGCAAGGGTCAAGTTCAGGCTCAAAGTTCGAAAAAAAAAAACGAATTTGTGGAGAAACACAAGTCGTTGCGGCTTGAGCGGCTTTGAGCCTGAAGAGGGCCCTTGCCAAGAAGGACCGAAACATAGCTCTAATAAAATTCAGCTGACGTACCCATTTTGTACTATCAAATTTGTTAGAGTTATGTTTCGGCCTTCTTGGCAATGGTACTCTTCAGACTCAAAGCCGCTCAAGCGGCTTGCGAAGAAAGGCCAAAATATAGCTCTAATAAAATTTCAGCTGACGTATCCGTTTTGTTGTCAACGATATTCCGTTTTTTTCTTGTTCAACGCTGAGAGATAACCACGTGAGAAACTTATTCTTCATGGATTGGAACACGCCATTTTGAAAACCTCGATGGGTTGGCATATCCAGCATTTAACCGTTAGTGAAGAAACAAAGCCAAAGTGTTGCTGCAACACTTCACGTTGCCTAGGCAACATAGGTCTAGTTATGCTTTGATTTCGTCATCTCTCTAGCTGGTAGATTGCTAAAATGCTATCTGATTAGACTTCAGTTGTTTGTAGTGCCAAAGAAAAGTTTTAATTTCTCGACGTGAAGTAACAGCAATGCCCAAAAATGTACAAATATAGCAGACTTACGTCCAGAATGTACAAGGAATTACTCGGTTAACGCTACCAACTTAATTACTTTTCAATAACACAGATAAAGATATACTGGAAAAAATAAATTGTCCAGGAATCGGCTGATTTCTGGTGGTATATTCTATTCTAGAGGGCGGTAATATGACATCATTGTAGTCTGATCCGCCAGTTGCAACGAGATTTTCGCATTTCAGTCCTATTTCACGAGCCTTCATACAGAAAATACTCCCGCCGAGGTATTGATCTCTACCTAATATTGGACTGTGGCAATTTGAATCAAAGGTTTTCTGTCCATGTATGGTTTGATCTGTGATGGACGGACAGACTCTGGTGGTTTCGGGGGGGGGGGGGGGGGGATGCAGGAAGAGTGAACAAGGGAAGTAAGATTAAAAATTTCTGTCACTTCGGGATTTATATGCATTGATCCTTAATTCCATCTGTTTTAACACAGAGACAGAAGGCCGTACGAACAAAAAGACAGCGGATTCCACCAGACGAAAAATTCCAAAATAAAGTTTTCCAGCTTTAATCGCCTGTGTGAGGAGGAAAGTCCTCGGGGCGCGGAGACGAGAATAATTCTATCTCTAGCGAATTAAAAATGACAAACAAGAAAACTTCTTAATTACCTCTATTAGGAGCTGACTCCCCCTTCAACACCATACTTAAGAGTGCAGCTGCTAGAAGAAACATCGACATTTTCCCGTCTCCCAGTAGAAATTCTAGAGACGGGCGTCCGAGAACTGGCCCTAGGGTTATAGGGGGCGTCGGGCGTCCATTTTATGATCCGGAATGCTGGAGAATATTCTGGAAGGAAAAAGGATTTTCTTAGAATCAGACTGAATATGAAAAAGTAATGAGTCATAACTCCGGACTATAAAAAGGCTTAAAGATTGTTTAACAGGACAGCGACACATTACTAAGACATGAGGGCCAAAAGAAAGAAAAGCAGATGGCAAGCGAAAATAAAAGATGAAGGAAACCCCGAAATTACAGAATAAACAACACAGGCGAAAGCTCCACTGTCAGAAGTTTCGTAACGGACAACACAAGGATGCGCGCTTTCAATAGACAACATTTGGGATGTTATATTTTGTCGCGACAAACGTTATTCATGAAACGTTACGCATATCAAGAACTGTCAGGAAGAGTTGGAAGGGGGTGTAGAGAGGTGGGGAGTGAGAAGGTGGGGTGGGGGGAGGTGATATGTAGGGCGGTGGGTAGGTTGTGACGAGGGACTTATTTTTCTTTTCCTGTTTTATCTCTTTCTTTACATCTTTTTCTTTTTTTGAAAATATGCTAGATTAGGTTCCTTAGGTGCTTAGAAGATACAGCCACCCACAGGATTTTTGTCTTTTATGTTTTTTTTGTTGTTTTTTTGTATAATGTAGTTGTGTTTTTTTGGTAAAGTAAAAAATATCTGAATCTGAAATCTGAGCCGAAAAAGCGCCAAAAATGCATCTGCTGAATATCACATCGTTAAACATAAGAGTCAGCAATCATCCTTGCAATGCTTGTTATGCATAACATTTCATGCATAACGTTTGTCGCGACAACAGATAACGCCGTTTTCTGGGTGAAAGCTTCTGCGCTTTCCCAGACGGATGGTAAATTGTAAATATCTACAGAACTCGGAACTGTAAATAATCACGGATTTGAACATATACACTTTGAACACGCACATTTTATCTTTGGTTATTTTATTTTTATCTGCATGTCGTTCGGTCTGCATCGTTCTTCTGGTTTTAGTTACATGTCGTCTTATTGTCTGTTGGTTCTGCATCGTTTTCCTGTTGTGATTGTGGTGGAGTTTATGATTTAGTTTTGTTTCTTTCGCTGAGGACGGTTTGCCGGAAGTGCAACCGAATTTATCCGAAATTTTCTTTATCCCTCGCACATCATCTTGGAGGGGTAAACTAGCTGATCAAGAAAAAATCCCGAAAATCTCGTTTTTTATGGCACTTGAGCTTACTCAAGTGCCATATAGCGATTGTAATTTCTGTCCGTCAGTCGGTCTGTCGGTCCCGGTTTTGCTAGTTCGGGCACTTCCAGATAAGCTAGGACGATGAAACTTGGCAGGCATATCAGGAACTGGACCAGATTAAATAAGAAATACTCGCTTCCCCGATCCGACCATCTGGAGGGGAGTGGAGGGAGGGGGAATCCGCAAAAATGAGGAAAAATGAGATATTTTTAGCTTACGAACGGGTTATCGGATCTTAATGAAACTTGATATATGGAAGAAACTCGTGTCTCAGACCCTCCATTTTAAATCCAAACCGGATCCGGTGACATTGGGGGGAGTTGGAGGAGGAAACCGGAAGTCTTGAAAAACACTTAGAGTGGAGGGATCCGGATGAAACTTGGTGGAAAGTACAAGCACAAGTCCTAGATACATGGCTGATATAACCGGAACGGATCCGCTCACTTTGGGGGAGTTTGGGGGGGGGGGGGAGAAGTCCAAATTTGTAGTGATCCCGCGAGTTCCGTGCTTCCTGATGTGCTGGGACGATAGAAATTGACAGGCATCTCTGGGACCCGACCAGATTAAACAGGAAATCGTCAATTCCCCGATTCGACCATCTGGAGGGGGAGTGGAGGGAGGGGGAAGCCAAAATTTGAGGTATTTTTATCTTGCGAACAAGTTATCGGATCTTGGACGAAATTTTATATTTAGGATGACCTCGTGTCTCAGACGTCCCACTATAAATCTGGACCGGATCCGATGACACTGGGGGGAGTTGGAGGAGGGAACCGGAAATCTTGAGAAACGCTTAGAGTGGAGGGATCGGGATGAAACTTGGTGGGAAGAACAAGCACACGTCCTAGATACGTCATTGATATAAGCGGACCAGATCCAGGCACTCTGGGGGAGTTGGGGGGGGGGGGGGGTCCGGATTTCTAGCGATCCCGCGAGTTCGGCATACTTCCTGATGTGCTAGGGCGATGAAACTTGGCAGGTATGTCAGGGACCCGACAGGTTCACTTGAGAACAGCCGTTTCCCCAATCCGACCATACTGGGGGGGTGGATGGATGGGAGTCCGGAATCTAGTGGCGTGTATAACTTTGAACGGGTGATCGGATCTTGATGAAATTTTATATTTAGGATGACCTCGTGTCTCAGACATCTCACTTTAAATCCGGGCCGGATCCGATGACACTGGGGGAAGTTGGAGGAGGGAACCGAAATTTTGAGAAACGCTTAGAGTGGAGGGATCGGGATGAAACTTGGTGGGGAAAACAAGCACAAGTCCTAGACACGTCATTGACATAACCGGACCGGATCAGGGCACTGTTGGGGAGTTGGGGTCGGGGTCCGGATTTCTAGCGATCCCGCGAGTTCGGCATACTTCCTGATGTGCTAGGGCGACGAAACTTGGCAGGTATGTCAGGGACCCGAACAGGTTCACTTGAGAACAGCCGTTTCCCCAATCCGACCATACTGGGGGGAGTGGATGGATGGGGAGTCCGAATCTAGTGGCGTGTATAACTTTTGAACGGGTGATCGGATCTTGATGAAATTTTATATTTAGGATAACCTAGTGTCTCAGACATCTCACTTTAAATCCGGACCGGATCCGATGACACTGGGGGAGTTGGAGGAGGGAACCGGAAATTTTGAGAAACGCTTAGAGTGGAGGGATCGGATGAAACTTGGTGGGAAAAAACAAGCACAAGTCCTAGACACGTCATTGACATAACCGGACCGATCAGGGCACTGTTGGGGAGTTGGGGTCGGGGTCCGGATTTCTAGCGATCCCGCGAGTTCGGCATACATCCTGATGTCCTAGGGCGATGAAACTTGGCAGGTATGTCAGGGATCCGAATCATATTGACTTGAGAACAGCCGTTTCCCCCGACCCGACCATCGTGGGGGAGTGGGTGGATGGGGAGTCCGGAATCTAGTGGCGTGCATACTTTTGAACGGGTGATCGGATTTGAATGAAACTTGTCTGGTGAGCTAATCGCCTCGGACGTTCAGTGTCACGTCCGGGTCGGGTCCGATAACTGTCGGGATGGAGGGGGGGGGGGAACTCGAGAAACTCTAAAAGCAGAGGGATTGGGACGAAACTTAATGGATGGAACAAGCATTAGGCCTAGATGAAATTGAAGGAGCCAGATGGTTTCGGGGCTCTGTGGGGGGAGTTGGAGGGGTTTCCTGGAATTCCGGTAGTCGTGAGTTAGAATAGTTCCAGATGTAAACGACAACGAAACTTTGCAGGCATATTAGCGACCTGAATTATCTTGACTTAAGAACCTGACACAACATACCCCCGGAAACTTCCGTTCCTAGATCCCAGCATTTTTTGGGGAGCACGAGAAGAGAAATATGGAAATTGACTTCTATAAATTGCAAACGAGTGGTCTGATTCGAGTGAAACTTTATGGGTGATACGAATCGATGGCCTCGACATGTAAAACAATGCGTTCGAACCATATGCGACCACGATTAGGGGAATTGGTGGGGGGACTTTTGACATGCACAAAAACCAAACGGATTGACCGAATGAGATGCAAATTCGACAGTGCCGAGTTTATGCGGGCTAGATTTGTTATTTGGCGTCCGGACTGAATTCCGCCAAGGTAGGGGGGGGGGTACTGGAAACTTGCAGATAGGCTAAGCTCCAATTTCAGTAAAACTTGATGGACAGGAACAGGGAATTAAGAGATTGGGCCCGAACCGGCTCCGACAACGTTGGTGGGAGGGGGGGGGGGGTACCGGAACTTTCCAAAAATGCTCAGATTCGAGTGAAACTTGATAGATGGTATAAAAGAAGATGCTTTAGGCGGTCGATTTTTTATATTCCGAACCAGATTCGGCCACGGTAGGTCGAGATAGAGTGGGTACTGGAAATTGTGTAGCACGTCTAGGGATCAAACAAATGGATTTATTGGGATGAAAGTTTGAACAGTCCATGTGCATTTGCTACAGACAATCGAGACGATGCCGGAACTGCTCAGAAATGAGTGAAACTAAATATCCTATTTCTATTTCCGAACCGCATTTTTGGATGGCGGGTGTATTTTGTGACGTTCTCATCTACTTTCTTGTACAGCCTACTCGTACAAGTGCCATATGAGCTCGTAGCTCTTGTTTTCTATTTTATTTGAAGGATAACAGAATTTCAGCTGACGTGATAAACAAAGAAGAACCATGTCCTTCGACATTTTCAGTTTAATTTATCTGTATTTAAACAAACACACAATTCAACTAATATAACTAACCTGCCAAGAAAGCACAAGAATGTGTACTCTAACTGGATTTATCAAGGAAAAGTAGAAGAGAAAAAAGAAATAAAAATTAAACTGTGGTATACACTATAAATTCAAAAAAATATAACAAGGAAAAATGAAACATGAATGAAGGTGAGAAAGAAAGAAAGAAAGAAAAAATTTAAGAAGGACAGCAGCTAAAACCATAGAACCTGTAACTGGGGCTTCGATAGGTGTAAAAATTATCACGGGCCCTTAAGAATCAGGAAAATGGATCTTTTGGTCAAAAGTACTTTTTCACTTTGCAGTTAAGATACGCACATTAAGGGGGCTAAAATTAATATACTTGAGGTACAAAGGATCATGGGCCCTTGGGGTTATGAACGTGTTCCTGAAGATCAGAAAGACGTCCTTTTGTCAACTGTCAAGTTTCCATCGGATCCGACCACCCGTTCAAAAGTTATGCATGCAATTCTGGTAGTCCGGATTCGAGTCCCCTCCACTCCCCCGAAGATAGTCGGATCGGGGGAATGACTGCTTCCAAATCAATATGATCGGGTCTCCAATACACCAGCCGAATTTTATCGTCCAAATTCATCTACAAGTACCTTTCCAGAAAACCCCTTTCAAGACCCCCACAGCTGTGCGTAAATCCAGTCCATTTCTGTCAAAAATGTACTTACAACTTATCCTATGTTCTTCTCACGATGCTTCATCCCGGTCCTGCACTCTATGTCTATTCCGAGATTTCCGATCCCCCTCTAGCCCCCCCCCCCCCCCCAGTTCCTGGATCAGGTTCGGACACAAAATGGCACATCTATGAAACGAGATCTTTCCAATTGTAAAGTTTCGTTTGCGTCCAATGCCCCCTTTAAAAGTTATGCTTGCCTCAAGATCCCGGATTCACGCTCCCCTCCCCCCCCCCCCCCAGATGTCGGATCAGGGAAAAGAATTTTCTTAAGTCAATCTGCTCGGGTTCCTGATAGGTCTGCCGAGTTTCATCGTCCTAGCACATCTGGAAGTAGCCTACCTCAAGAAGTGATAACCGGAAATCGGGGAACCAGCATCCCCCCCCCCTTACAGCGCCCGGATCCGATCTAGTTATGACAACGATGTATCAAGGATATGTGCTTGTTTCTGCACCAAGTCTCATCCCGATCCCTCCCACTCTAAGCGCATCACGATATTTCCAATACCCCCCCCCCCCCAAAGTCCCCCCGCAGTTGTCAGATCCGGTCCGGACGTAAATGGGACATGTGAGGCATGTATTCTTTCCACATACTAATTTTCAATCAGATCCGATCATCTGTTCGAAAGTTATGCATGCCTCATATTCCGGATTCCCCTCCCTCCACCACGATGGTCGACTCGGGGAAGTGACTATTTCCAAGTCGGTTTCGCCGGGTCCCTGATACGCCTTCCAAGTTTTATCATCCTAGCACATCTGGAAGTACCCTAGCTCGCCACCACAGGAACGACTTACAGACAGGCGGACCGACGGAAAAGTGATCGGTATATGGCACTTGGCCGGAAGGCAAGTGCCATAAAAATGACAAAGAGAGTCTGCGAATCTCGAAAAATGAGAATGGATGGAAAGATTAGAGACGTTGAGAGAGAGAGTAATATAGGTAAGATATTATACTGTCTAATATCTTAGACTGCATCATGTGCTTTTCTCTATTTTGCTTTTTCAGTCTCATCAGCGCTTTTTGTCTTATCATTTGCTTTTTCGGTTACACTGCATGTGCTTTTCTCGTTTTTGCTATTTCAGTCTTTATTAACATTTCGTGTTAAGATGTGTACAAACAAATTCATTACTTCAGAACGAGAAGCCGAAAATATTTTGATATAATACTCATATTAATTCATTATATGATATGATATTTATTTTTCTTGAAAGCCAAAAGGTCATAACAAACAAACATAATTAAGAACATGTAAATACAAAAATAAATGGTGACACTACTACACTATACACCACTTTTCCCTGTGAAGACTGGCCACTTGAGGAACCTCGCCAGGTTTCTTATACTAAGAAAATCCCTACTCCACATAATATGTAACAACCTATATAATTCATGAGTAAAATTCATTGATTCAGAAAAAAAAATCGAGATAGGCCCTAGCCTAATATTAACCTCGAAACAACACTTTCTCCCAAATTAAACAATAATTGCGTACATCCTGTCAAGTGAAACACAATCACCCCTGTTTTCTAAAGCCGCTGAAAATGACTATTGGTTATGGGGGGTTCGAATTTCTATTTTTCTCTCAAGGGGCTGAGAACCCAGTGATCAGGTCTTAGGTAACGGTGGGACCACCCGGACCAGATGCTAAGTTCCCACAGTTATCAGGTCCAGTGAGAACTGGACTCCAAGTAGAGTTCTTTATCAGAGCGGAAGAAAGCTTCACTATACAGGAAGCGAAGCTTGCCATGGACCGTGTTCGTAAATTCGTCTTCCGATAACAAGACCAAAGGTTTCAGGAGGACCCAACACGCGAATGTTTCGGATGATCCGACGGGATACTGAAATTTTCACGGAATTCCATGTTTTTGGCTTTTGATATTCCATTGACTTAATCGAATAATCGGTGTTCACACTTTAATCTGTAACCCTATCAACCTCCCATAAGGCAATGGAGCCCATTTACCAACGGCATGAAGTTCGAGTTACAATCCAAACCAAACCAACTCGAAAGGCATTAAATTGCGCTGAAATGCCAACGGACATTCACATAACGATGGCATCGTGATGTCATCACTGACCTTTTCGATCCTGAAAACATGACCCAGTATGGTTTAGCGCACTCGTAGCAAATACTATAAGGAACAAATTACCCATAAATTGGGGATGTCTTTTGCCACTGGAAACTAAACCGAAAACAGTCGAAAGTATCAAATTAGGCAAAATAAAACTATCTAGCAGTAGCGGGTGAATTCTCTCTAACCCTTGGTTCATTTTGCTACGTTACATGCGACCTCATAATAATGCGAGTTATACGAAAATATTCTTTCTTTGAATGTAAATATTCTTTGATCTATATATAAATATTAATCTAAATATTCTTTGAGCCCGTTGTAAACATTGCTTGAATAAATCTTTGAATCTGCTATGTCCGACAGAATCGAATGGATGTCCACATCGTGACGCAAGCGCAAAAGGAAACGGAGCTTTTTTGACAGATATTTTAGCATCGTCTTAAATAATCTAAGAAGATGTTCTGTGCTCAACCCAGAGATCGAATCCAATCATGGAAGGATTCGAATCCGAATCCTAGATACGAATCCAACAGTTCATGCCGAGGATTCGAATCCAGAGACGAATCCGGATTCCGAATCCGACGGTAACAAAAGACAAATCATGTACATAGGTTATAGTTTAAAAAGAGGTGAGAAAAAGCACTGATAATCAAATAACGTGGTAGATTACTGAGGATGGTTGGTAGTTGAGACCAAAAAGTTGGATTGCATAAGCCCACTGTGTAAAAATTGAGAAAACTGAAACTGGAAGGATGTAGATTAGAAATTTGAGCAGATTCGTAAGACTGAGAGTTTTGAATCCGAATCCGAATACAGCCTGGCAGGCACAAGATTTGAATTCGGATTCGAGTCCGGCCAAAAGGACGAATCCTGGAAATTACTTTAAAATGCAAAAAAAACAAGAGCTACGAGCTCATAAGGCACTTGTTACGAGTAGGCACGGACCGGTTATGTCAATGATATATCTAGTGTTTGCTAAGTGTCTTCCCACCAAGTTTCATCTCGATCCCTCCACTCATAGCGTTTTCCAATATTTCCGGTTGTCCCCTCCAGCTCCCCCCAAAAGTCACCGGATCCGGTCCGGATTTTAAGTGGGTCGTCTGAGGCATGAGGTCTTTCCAAACATCAAGTTTCATCGAGATCCGGTCACCCGTTCAAAAGTTATAAATACCTCAAGATTCCGGATTCCCCCTCCCTCCACTCCCCCGACAGTGCCCGAATCGGCTCGGTCATGTCATGATGTATCTAGTGTTTGCTAGGTGTCTTCCCACCAAGTTCCATCTCGATCCCTCCACTCATAGTGTTTCCCAAGATTTCCGGTTGCCCCCTCCAGCTCACCCCAAAAGTCACCGGATCCGGTCCGGATTTTAAGTGGGTCTTCTGAGGCATGAGGTCGTTCCAAATATCAAGTTTCATCGAGATCCAGTTACCCGTTCAAAAGTTATAAATACCTCAAGATTTCGGATTCCCTCTCCCTCCACTCCCCCGACAGTGCCCGAATCGGCCCGGTCTTGTCAATGATGTATCTAGTGTTCGCTAGGTGTCTTCCCACCAAGTTTCATCTCGATCCCTCCACTCATAGCGTTTCCCAAGATTTCCGGTTGCCCCCTCCAGCTCCCCCCAAAAGTCACCGGATCCGGTCCGGATTTTAAGTGGGTCGTCTCAGGCATGAGGTCTTTCCAACTATCAAGTTCCATCGAGATCCGATCACCCCTTCAAAAGTTATAAATACCTCAAGATTCCGGATTCCCCCTCCATCCACTCCCCCCACAGTGCCCGAATCGGCACGGTTATGTCAATAATGTATCTAGTGTTTGCTAGGTGTCTTCCCACCAAGTTGCATCTCGATCCCTCCACTCATAGCGTTTCCCAAGATTTCCGGTTGCCCCCTCCAGCTCCCCCCCCCCAAAAGTCACCGGATCCGGTCCGGATTTTAAGTGGGTCGTCTGAGGCATGAGGTCGTTCCAAATATCAAGTTTCATCGAGATCCGATCACCCGTTCAAAAGTTATAAATACCTCAAGATTCCGGATTCGCCCTCCCTCCACTCCCCCTACGGTGCTCGGATCGGGGAAGTGACTATTTCCAACTTAATCAATTGGGGTCCCTGATACGCCTGCCAAGTTTTATCGTCCTAGCTTATGTGGAAGTGCCCGAACTAGCAAAACCTGGACAGACCGACGGACGGACAGAAATTGCGATCGCTATATGGCACTTGGCCGAAGGGCAAGTGCCATAAAAACACACGGCCTCAGCTTTGGTTAAAATCACGGATGAAGTTGCGAAACCGTTCTTTCTGAGCAAATAGCTCGTCGAGAAACAAACGAGAGTCTGGTCTGCTTCGTAAAGAGCCAGAGCAACAAGACTAAAGGTTTCGACGGGATCCCAAAAATTTAGTATTTGTTCCAGACAATTGGTTCTTGTCTTCGCCAGAATCATTGAACATATTTGCTGTTGAAGTTTGGAAACAGATTAATTAGCAAATAGCTAGTCATCTGAGAGAACCAAGTTCAGATATACCTCTATAAGCCATATCTATTTTGACGGTACTGATCAATACTTCCTGCTTTACTTCTTCCAAATTTCCAATTTCGGCCGAATTCCGAGCGAACTTTTTGTCCAGCAAAAAAAAAAGTTCAGAAACGAATCCAACGTATCTCCTCATCCCCATAAAGAACATCTAATCAACTTCAAATAAAACTTTAACCTATGACAAATTTTCCAGTTTCAGCCGGATTCCGACAAACTACATGTCCGGGTAAATAATTACTGTCATATACGGAATCAACGTCTCTTTCTAGTCCAAAATCTGTCATCTAATCAACTTAAAAAACATTTGCTTTTCACACATTTTTCCGGTTCTGTCCGGACTCAAAAGCGAACTAGTTGTCCGGGTAGAAAATGATTTTCGCATAAGTCTTGAGCAAGTCTTGGTATCCCTAAATCGAACATCTAATCAACTTTAAATAAAACTTCTGCACTTAACAAACATTCCAGTTTTCTCCGGATTCCGGACGAACTGCTTGTCCGGCGTGGTTTTCATCATCGTGTTCAGCATATCTCCTTACCCCGCAGTCGACTATCACATTAGCTGTTTATAAATATTTTGTTTGCCCATTAATTCGAACCACTACCCCTACATGCAGGGCTACATAGTCCATCTGCGAGCTCGACCTTTCCCTTGGCCCAAAGAACCCTCACACCAAGTTTCATCAAAATATCTCATTCCCTTCGAGAGTTATCGTGCTCACAGACGGACGGACAGGCATAACTTTTGCGATGTCATAGCTACCCCTCCACTTACGTTTTGGGGTCCCAAAAACCGATGTAGTGCCAGTGCCACTAAGGTACTCGGGTACCAACAAGTCTCAGACCCAAGTCGAAATCAGTTCAGATTTTGATTGTACTAGCCAAGCAGATTGCTTTGGCGAATATTGAGGAATATCCTGATTGGCTAGTGCTTAACCTGGTCAGACCGAATAACAATGACCTAATGCACTTTCGATGTTCGAGACAGCAAAGTGTGGAAGTGATTTTATCAATCGGGCTAGGTTCGAAACTAGCCCACCAGAATATTCCACAAAGTAATCTAACTGGCTAGTACCCTCAAAAGTTGAACTAATTTCAACTTGGGTCAGAGACAAGCTGGTACCCGAAACTGGCTCCAGTATCCATTGTGAACGGCAGAAACCCGGCAAAGCCTCGATCTCGGAAAGGTTTCAGAGCCAGCTCATGATACCGAATATTGGCTAACACCCGGTGTGAATGGGACTTAAGGTGGGTAAAAGCGATATCAGAGTTTCGAAATATTTGAAACGAAAACTGGTGGAACGATGCGGGGCGTAAAGTGAATCAATATCTGTTTTGGTCGCCTATCATGTCAATCGATTATTTTTTACATGGTTTTCTGGGGTGGCCAACCATGCGTGGTACGATGCTACAAACGTGTATAAAAAACAATTTACCTCTGTCCAAACTCGCCGCCTAGAGTTCTGATCCCATAGGGGGAGATTAAAATAGATTTTTGAAAAAAAATCTAGTTAAACCACGTTCACCTTCGAAAAAAATCCGATGTTTGGACCCTTCCCAGCCCCCCCCCCCAACAAAAATGATGACCCCACTCTCATGAATATCCCCATCTCGCATTCCCGATCCTCTCAGCCAGGGAATCACATCAATCCTAAGCTTTATGCCACCGTACTGTCTCGGGAGAATCCCCTCGGGCAGCAAAATTATCATAATCTTACTTGTCTACATGCAGCACTGATCTCTGTGCTTTAATTCTCCAGTTGTCCATGTGCATTATCCTATTACGTTCCCTGGCAAAATCTGGTCACCATTATTATCCGTGACACTTGAAATCTAGGTATATTGATGTTCCATAGTAGTAGGCTATGGTAACAGCGATGGCTAGATTTTCGAAGAGAAGATCTATGATTGAACGACCCCTGTTACTTATTTTGTCGTCTATACTATCTTTTGCTCCCTTAGGGGAGGTTGGGGTTGAACCGTACGTAATTGTTATCGGCTGATAATTCCAATTCTTTAGAATTTGGATTATTTTTAAAAAGTGGAAAAGAGAGACAATGAGATTAGGTGTCCTGTAATTTTTTGGAATTTAATTTCAACTCGTTTTGGCGATTATTCGTCAGCCCGAGCTGACTGCGAATCATACTTGATAGGCCAAACGGATACGTCAGCTGGCGGATACAGCCCCACCGGTGGGATTGGTTCGTTACGTTTTGAACCGGACATTGTCAACATGAGCTCTGAATATGACCGAATAACTAGTACCACAAAACTAATCAAGTTTTCATTTACCGGAGAAAAGCAGGACTATGCAAACATACCGCAGAACCAAAAACTTTTGAAAAATCGAACTCAAAAGAAATCCCTTGTTGAAGATAACATGTTCCACCAGTGACAGTTGATTTCGGAAGCTTGGGTACAACACCTTTGTCTTGCTTTTAAAACTGCAGAAACTGGTAGACATATTGATCCGGACATAGTGGGGTCGAACCAGACCTCTAAAATAATGTCCGATTCAACCCCCCAGATTGTGTCCGGTTTAACCCCACACTGTCAGAAGTTTCATAACAGATTGCGCATAACACTTTCAAGAATAACACCTTTTCGCTTAGAAATAAAGTGTTATGACCAATTAAGTTTATACTATTTCGTGCCTAGATCTCCAACAACACCTTCAATAGGTAAAAATACTACACTGTCAGGAGTTACATAACGACAACAGAAGGACGCGCGGTTTCAACAAATAACACTTTGGGATGTTATCTGTTATGTTTCTTTCGTTCCCGTTAGTATTTTTATCAATTGAAGGTGTTGTTGGAGATCTAGGCACGAAATAGTGTAAACTTAATCGGTCATAACACTTTATTTCTAAGTGAAAAGGGGTTATTCTTGGAAGTGTTATACGCTATCTGTTATAAAAATTCTGACAGTGCACAGAGACCATTTTTACGAAAATGAAGACCAAGGAAATCGGAAAGCAGTAGCAACCCCGCAACAGGCTAGTAAGATCTTCCGTTAAGCTACCACTTTCTGCAGATTTTCTTCTCATCAACTTATGGATCTATTCTATGAAGATGCAGAACTGAAGCTACATTGGACTAAACTATCGCGCACTCACAAAACACAACTAACTTCTTCTTGAACTGAAAATGGTCAGGAAATGGTTTGCAACTGAGCCTTCAAATTTCGTCCCATGAGTTAGAACACCGTTGCCAACCCCAGATAGTTATTTCGCGATTTTATACCTTAGGGTCTGGTCACACTTGAAACTGTCCGGTTCAATCCGCGTCCGGTTCAACCCCGACCTCCCCTGGAAGCTTCTGGAATCCCCTGCCTTTTGCCATTTTTATAGTTTTTGTTTTCAATTAGCACTTTTTTGGCATAGCCGAGTTTTATCACTCACCGAAAGCTTCAAAGTCCGCCGACCACTCTTCACACATAAGGACACAAGAAGCTTCAAAGTGTTGATTTTCATTTTCAAGAGAGTAGGTCATCAGCTCTATTGTCTGTTTTCGACTCTCTCATTTTTAACCACGCCTCTTTCAGTTTTCAAGTACTATATGTTCAGCCACCACGTCACATTCGACAAGCGCCAACAAGAAAATCGCTAATTTCATATGGCAGTCAAATAGTACTTTCAAAAACAAAAATTCAGAATGAGGGTCAGGAACAATGTACTAACGTGCCTTCTTTTGGGCTGTGGAGTTACGAACTCTCAATTACTTGTCTACTTTGACTACTTGCTAATCTGTTTGTATTACTCGTGCCTCTTGCACCGTGCCGTGCCTCTTTTTAGTCGATCCCGATGGATTGCGGGTGGGTTCTGATAAAGCCTCACATTTTCTGAAGAAGGTATTTATCAAATTTTGAGCAATAGTAACCCTACGGTTATTACTCGAGTGGGCGTGTACATAGATAAATCTTTAGAGTTAAGAAGGAGTCTGATTGTTTAAGTTATATTTTTGTTTTTGTTTGTTTGTGTATATGGCCCGTGGGCTTTTGAAAGACACTAATCTATCTATCTATCTATACACATTCACGCAGAAAGAAATGCTCTAAAAACTCAAACGCACTCGAATGGAGCCAGTGCTACAGGAGGGGGAGGGAAGGTTGGTTAGTTTGGGCATGGCAAATAGAGAACATTTGTTGTAAGGTAAATTAGGAAGAAAGGGGTGTGTATTGGATTATATTATGTGAAATTTATTTGTTGGATTAGTTTGGAAATTTTTGTTATTGAAGTTAGTTTTTCTTCTTTTTTTTAGTGTTAATAAATATCTATCTATCTAAGAACCTAACTTAGGCCTGACACTGGCGTAATGAGGGTTGATTTGCCCTCCCTTATGTTTATGAAGTTAGCTGTATGATTCCCTCTAAATCCGGACACGCTACCCGCCGACAGGTTGCAACGTCTGTCTCAAATGAACCCTCATTACGCCAGTGCACTGTAAAAAATCTTGCAGTATTTGCTACTGGGATTAATCTTGTCTTTATTGAGATAAGATTATCCCTAAATTGGATTAATTTTATCCCAATAGAGATAAGATTAATCCCAGTAGCCAATACTGCATCCTTATTCGGAGAAATTTTTTACAGTGTGCTCCTAGAAGTCGGCATAACCAGGATCAAACTTCACCTAAGGTAGGTTCGTTTAATCCTACGAATCTTCTTCATCTTAGCTCCTCAGCAGCCCAGTAAATAAGTAGACTCCGAATCCGGCAATGGTGTACGCAGAACCTGGGCAGGACTTTCTTCTTGAAAGAACATTGTTATATGTGTGGATGGCAGGATTACATATCGTTGAGTCACACATTAAGGGGTCAAGCGACATTTTCCGAAATGTTCAAGAGAAAAATAAATTCAAATCTATTTTTTAACCGAGCTTGGTATTTTTATGTTGAATGCCATTTTTCTTTACAGCGGATAGAAGAAAAGAACATTTATTTTTGTTTTTACCAACATATTAACGATTTTTATGTTGTAACCGTTCTCGTAGCGGCTAGCTCTTTTGAGCACCTGTATTTCGGGAACGGCTTGTCATAAGGCTCTCAAAATTTACAGTAGATGCAGGCAGGGGCGTCCCGAGCCTTTCTTCTTTGGGGGACGAACGTAGTAAAAATTGACCGAATCAGTACCTGATATTGACCGAATTTGTAACTTTTCTCTAAAACACAGCGATTTGCTCCAAGAAGGTATAATGTAAAAAGTTGAATAGTATGTACACAATCAAGTCAAAAGAGAAAATTTGGCGTGTTTTCAAGATCTTCCACTTCTATTTTTTTTTTCTTTCAGGGATACGCCGTCACTATCCTTTTACCTTTGGGGGGACGTCTAGTTTTGCCAACAGGACTTGAAAATGTGCCGACAGAAAACGTAGTACCCCGGAAAAATTAAACCGGCGCAGGCAAAAATTTTTTAATCCGCCTTTTTTCTGGCAAATTCTAGCTTTTGACGTGGTTCAAGCGCTAAAAACTCCAAGCCTCAAACGCCAACTAAATGCCGTACCCTTCTTCTAAATAGTGAAGACTGCTAAGTGTGCCTCAGGCGAAATTTTTTTTTGAAACACTCATGATCAATATGCCTTTTTGCGATCCCAATGCTACCTATTAATCCACAGAGCTGCCTAGACAAAATCCAGGGTAAAGTAGATGTAAAGTATATTTATTCTGAATTTACAGCAAACAAAAATAGGCTAGTTTTCACGTCAGGAGACGTGCTTATTCCTGAAGCACTGCAATCATCAGAAGTATAAGTTAAGTAATGAATGGAAACCAGTTGATGCTACCGTTAAATGGTAAAGAACAAGAGCTAAATAAATGCCACTTAAATTACCAAGCACATTAACTGGGGTGAACAATAAGGAGCAGATCGGGAGCGGTATAACGACCGAATTTTCGAATGGAATGAAACTCTTGGTAGAACCACCTAAAACAACTGAATGTGGTAAGTCTGGTAACAGATGTGGACCAGAAAAAAATCAGGTGAATTACTGAATTCGGTAACGGATTAGAACCAAATGAATCTGATTAATCACCGAATTATGAAATGGACTGACCGAATGCGATAGAACAGATACGGACTTGAGAAAAGTCCGGCGAACAACCGAATTCGCTAATGAATGAGACCAAATAAATACGTGAAATCGCCGAATTTACGTAGAGACGTATCAAATGCGGTGAAATCGACTCGGACTGAACAAAAGTTGTATGAATTGTCGAATTCGGTCACCAATCAGAACAAAATGAATCTAATAAATGACCGAATTATGAAATTGAGTGACCGAATGCGATAGAACAGATACGGACTTGAGAAAAGTCAATGTGACCAAATAAATACGTTAAATCACCAAATTTACGTAGTGACGTACCGATTGCGGTGAAATCGACTTGGACTGAACAAAAGTTGGATGAATTGTCGAATTTGGTCACCAATCAGAACCAAATGAATCTGATAAATGACCGAATTATGAAATTGAGTGACCGAATGCGATAGAACAGATACGGACTTGAGAAAAGTCAATGTGACCAAATAAATACGTTAAATCACCGAATTTACGTAGGGACGTACCGAATGCGGTGAAATCGACTTGGACTGAACAAAAGTTGGATGAATTGTCGAATTCGGTCACGAATCAAAACCAAATGAATCTAATAAATGACCGAATTACGAAATTGACTGACCGAATGCGATAGAACAGATACGGACTTGAGAAAAGTCAATGTGACCAAATAAAGTCACCGAACTTACGTAGGGAAGTACCGAATGCGCTGAAATCGACTCGGACTGAACAAAAGTTGGTTTAATTACCAAATTCGATAAAGAATGAGAACTAATAAACACGTTGCATCGCCTAATTGGGAAATGTGTGTACAAAAGATTTTGTAAAACAGGCATCACGGCTTCGCCGCGATGCCCGTTTTGACCGGATTTTCGCCTTCGGCGAAAATTTGACCAAATGCCCAAAACGTAGGGGGGCGCAGCACCCCCCCCCCTCGGGACGCCCCTGGATACAGGAGCTCATATCCCTTGACTCACTTAATTCGTGACAGCGATGATATGTCGATATACGTCAATACCTTATAAGCAGATGGCAAGTTCGACAACTCGAAAGACTTCCTTCAGTTGACAATATCCCTTAGAGAAAGCTTTCAAGTACTGCTCTCTCAACTTCAAAGAACATACTGCTCTCTGGCTCTCTTACAAACCAAGCCGCAATTCTGGAGATACTTTCCTGGCAGCAAAAGCTGCGCACTAAGAGGTGTCATACTTCAGCGAAAAGAGATAGAAGAACATGTCCAGTTGGAAAGTGTTCGGCAAAGGAAATGAAAAAATTGGGCAAAGAACAAAACGAAACCATAAAATACAACTAAAAAAAAGTTGCAGTCCCAAGATACTATTCATTCATTCATTCATTTATTTATTTCCCTCAAAGAATATATAATGAGGAGTACTAAAATAAATTTAAAACACTGTCACAAATAACTTTCATAACAATAAATAGCAATTGACGTACATTAAAACACTGTACTTACTTAACTATTAGCCTTTATCGAAAAACGGAAACAGATTCTTCAGAGTCAGAATATTATTAGCTTTAGCTACAAAATTATGAAATTTCTGCTGAATTGCCAGGGCAGGATCTTTAACTGAAAGGGAATTAATCAGAGGTGCATTTCTAGCAAATAAAGGGTATCCAAGCACTAATTTACAATATTTAAAATAGCACACACGATCACTAGCAATCATACCACGATTAGAACCATATATGACGTTTCAGAAAATGGCGTTTCAGAAAAATCCCCTATAGTTTAGGCGCTGGCTCTTTTTACAACTTTGGCTAAAACTCACTTCCTAAAGGATAGTGTTGCCCATAACATTCATAATACAGGCTACCGTATAGATAGTGGATCCCCCAACAAGAAAGCTTCAGGGGGTCTCGTCTCAGACTATGTATGTATTACGTTATATCTTATCTTATTACGTTATATTTAGCAACAAGAACGATTAGCACCAGAACCTCCGTCTCCCTATCTCTGTAATACGACCATGCGGAGTCGGATTTCCTATACCCTACCCGATGCAAACGAGCGGAGGGTAGGAGCTACGCAGAACATCATAATTTGTTACCTCTACAACCAGCTATGTCGCAGTAAAGCTCCGAAGAAGAAATTTCGAAAGTAAAAGCCGATTGGTTGTCTACCATTGCGACGTCACACGTGACGCGCTGCACAGCGGGTCAGCACACCTGCTGCACTTTTTCCTCAGATATGCGCAGCAGCGAAGGGGGAAGTAGACGGGCATCAAATCAAAGCTCAGCAAGTACCAGCTCCAGCTCATCACAGTTTTATCGGGGTATCCATAGTCGCTGAATTGGACCAAACACGGAGGTTCTATTGGCTTAACTGTTCTTGGTAGTACCCAATAAATGAATAATGAAAGCGAATCCACGGTGGGAGTGGAAAGCGATCTCGGAAAGTTGTGTGGCCGGAACGGCTTTCCATGACTCTAACGCGTGGCAGATTTTTGCTTTGTTTTTCGGAAAGCGAATCTATGAGAACGCCAGAGTCGCTCCATATTCACCCAATAAACACTTCAGAGTGAAGACAAAAAAAAATGCTGCGGTTTAAATAAAAAACTGATCGAAAACAACTTCCATGTTTTAGCAAGATCTAACAAGACGTGGCACTGTCATCTTGACAAGAGTTAAAATGGAAAGTTTTATTATTACATTTCTTTCTTCAGAACTTTTTTTTACTACTGAATCATTAGAAGATTACTGATTACTAGAATATTAATTCGATCAGTGAAATTCGCCACCAGAAACCTTGACATGATCTATTTTCTTTTTTTATCCACGTGTAAGCTATCTTTTCATCTCCACTTTCGACTGAATTATATAGTAAGTCGCTACGACTCCTCCTCCTTTCAGTGACGTTAAAAATCTTACAAGACAAAACTTTAACAACATAACATTAAACAAAATCAACGCCACTATATATCTGATAAAAATAATCAATATAACCCAACTTTTATCCTAAACTAACACCATTGTTTCTTGCCCCGTTTGTTTCCAACCTTCTGCTGTTATTTCCTTTTCTTGTAAACTGCTGACAGAACTCCGATTGTTCCCGAAATTCCGAATGTAGTACATAGGCAGCCTGTTTATAAAACTCTCATCGTGTTATCAGAAGAGAGTTGGCCGATTCCTTATCCCTGCTGTACAAAAAAAAGAAGAGAAATCTCTATGTCCGCAGGCTTTCTGGAAATAGTGGAAGCGGCTGACTTTTCTTCGACAAACCTGTGGAATCTCTGGGGTGAAAACAAAAGCAAGAAGACAGAAACACGGAAAAGAAATTAGCTGAACGAAGGGCCGTAAAGGTTAGCTTTAACGATAGGCGGAAGATCGTTATTGGCAGGCGGCAGCTGGATAAAAGGAAGCTGCTCTGAAATGTTTTTCAGTGGTCGAGACAATGAGACATGGGAATGGGTCTGTTTCGCTAACCCGTTACAAGATACAGAGTCCTCACTCACCACTGCTAACCTGCTACATCCAGCCGTTACGAAGAAATGACCATTACCGTTACGCCCATAATACCTATACTAATCAAAGGAGGTACGAGAGTTGACTGGATAGGCTTGCGTTTAAAGGACCTGTATTACCTACAATACTAACGCAACCTACTTCTATAATCACTCCATAGATTTCTAAACCTAGAGATCCCAATTTCGTATTTTAAATTCTAACCCCTCTTAACAAAACCACGCTGAATTTCTCACTTGCCGGGTTTTGCTACTTTCGATGTGTATCACGCTGTCGACGATTGTCTGCGAGAGGTATTTCCATCAGAACAACCGGTTACGTGTATTGTGTCCATATTTTCGCTCAACGGGTCTCGGAAAAGGCTTAAAACAGCAAAACCGTGGGTTATTTGTTCAAAGCGCAGCCTAATTTTAAAGTATTCAAACATTTAAGTTGAATAGTAAATAGTGCGAGGCTTTTCAGTGGGCAGTGGTGAGATTGGTGAAGATAGATTAGGGCCTGAAAAAAAAAAAGTCATAGATCTTTCTCGTAAGGCATACAAGCTTAGACTCCGTAAAGAGAGAATCGACCTCAGCTTAACAGGCAGATATTAAGGCAATAATAATAAATAATACATTTTCTCTAACAGGTATGTAGTGTATATCTTCCTATGTCACACAGATATCATCGCAATGAGTTTGTAGAGGTTGATAAGGTATCGTATCAGCCTTCAGAGATGATGATACGAAGCCGTATCAACCTCCGCAGAAGTCCATCGAGCACTTTTCCTGAACTACTGAAAAGTAGAACCTGACCTAAAAAAATAAATAAAAGATATCACTTTCAGAAAGAAAAAAACTAAAAATAATAAAGAAAAAATACTGAAAAATATAAGAGGAAAAATGTTCAAATCTGAAAGGCAATGTTCCCTTCCTAGCCAAACACCCTCGGCCATACCTTGTTACAATCACATTCCCAATGAAAATGCAACTTGTCAACTGAAACAACATTACTTCCAGCTCACTTCAGCTTATTTTCCTCAACTCTGCAGAAGACAGCTATTGAGAAATTACCAGCCTTTTTTCTTTATGTTTCTCTGATTAAACAGTCCATTAGTAACAACTTCAGTGTTGCCACTCTCTCTGATGGAACCTGTGACTCTTGGCAGAAAAAAAACAATGACATTCTGGCACCTACGAAACTTGGTCCTTTTCACCCACTATCAATGAGAAATCCTGCTTTACCCTCTTCACATACGCCTCAACTTTTATGCTTCCTTTTTCTGTTTACTGAGTTCTTGCTCGCTTTGTCGAAGAAACGAAAATGTATGACAAATCGCAGAATTCTGCAACCAGTGGCAACACCAGTTTAATGTTGATTAATTCTATCTCTCTAAGAACACACCCTGATTAATTCTATCCATCGAGCCCACCGCTAGATGGTGTCTGCTTCGAAAAAAATGAAAAAAGATAGTGTTGGATAAGTATTGTATTGTTATAAACTGAAATACACGGGTCAGAAAGTAGTCATTTTCAAATTTCTGTAGTAGGCTAGAGTTGCCATTTTGAATAAACAAAAACTCCTAACAAAAGTAGCAAATAAGTACAAGAAAAGAAGAATAAGTCCTACTTATAAAAATATTCTGTTCGAAAAAGTTATAGTATTTAATATACCTCCATCTCGGTTCATGTCAGAATAACAACCGACGGTCATTTAAAAATAACAACCTCGCCTTCGGCTCGGTACCTATTTTTCATCACCAATCTCACCTTCGGCTCAGACAGGTTATTTTCAATGACCGTCTCGGTTTTATTTTACGATATCAACCTCGATGTCTGAAGTTAACCTTCTGCAAAGGGATTTTTTTTGTCCACTATGATGTCATGACGTTCGAAATATCTGCGGTCGTCCCCACAACGAAAATTCTACTATGATGCGGGAAATTTTAATCTCAACACAAACGCGGCTTTTCAGTGGGCAGTGGTGAGATTGGTGAAGATAGATTAGGGCCTGAACAAAAAAAAAAGTCATAGATCTTTCTCGTAAGGCATACAAACGCATAGAGGTACAACAAATCACACGGAAATTCCTCTATTTGAAAATCGATTATTCGTGGATAGCGGAACAACGAAGTAACGGATTTTCAGCGGGTATTCAAGCCAATTTTAGTAAATAAATGATGGGTAACTATATTGTCCTATCCCAGCCCTTTTGGGTTAAATTTTACGAGACAGGGTAAATGATAAAATAAATTTTTTTCAGTCAATTTTTCCAGCACTGTGTCAGGTCATTTCTCTTATAGTGTATTAGCTAATTTGTTGTCTGTTGTTTAATGTACTTTGTAAATGAGTGAATGAATGAAATATTTTATTACTCATCGACAACACAGAGGAGAAATAGATGGGAGTATAAAAAAAAAGGAAAATGGCGGCTACAAAAACAAAACAACATTAACAAAATCACAACATATTATCAGAAGAGAATACCCATCCAGGGGGGTGCAACATCCTTATTATTAAAGAATCTGTCTTACCTATAATACTAACGCAATCTACTTCCATACTCACTCCATATATTTCTAAACCCGGAAACCTCAATTTCGTCCGGTACATTATAACCCCTAACAAAACCACGCTGGTTTTCTCACTTGCCATGTTTTGCTTCCTTCGATGTGGATCACGCTGTCAACAGTTGTCTGCGAGAAATTTTCTATCAGAACAAGAGCTACGAGCTCATATGGCACTTGAACGAGTAGGATGTACAAGAAAGTAGATGAGAACGTCACAAAATACACCCGCCATCCAAAAATGCGGCTCGGAAATAGAAATACGATATTTAGTTTCACTCATTTCTGAGCTGTTCCGGCATCGTCTAGATTGTCTGTAGCAAATGCACATGACTGTTCAAACTTTCATCCCAATAAATCTATTTGTTTGATCCCTAGACGTGCTACAGGATTTCCGGTACTCACTCTATCTCCACCTACCGTGGCCGAATCTGGTTCGGAATAAAAAAAAATCGACCACCTAAAGCATCTTCTTTTATACCATCTATCAAGTTTCACTCGAATCTGAGCATTTTTGGAAAGTTCCGGTACCCCCCCCCCCCCTCCCACCAACGATGTCGGAGCCGGTTCGGGCCCAATCTCTTAATTCTCTGTTCCTGTCCATCAAGTTTTACTGAAAATGGAGCGTAGCCCATCTGCAAGTTTCCAGTACCCACCCTACCTTGGCCGAATCCGGCCCGGACGCCAAATAAAAAATGTAGGCCGCATATACTCGGCATTGTCGAATTTGCATCTCATTCGATCCATCCGTTTGGTTTTTGTGCATGTCAAAAGTTCCCCCACCCCCAATTCCCCTAATCGTGGTCGCATATGGTTCGAACGCATGTTTTACATGTCGAGGCCATCGATTCGTATCACCCATGAAGTTTCACTCGAATCAGACCACTCGTTCGCAATTTATAGAAGTCAATTTCCATATTTCTCTTCTCTTGCTCCCCAAAAAATGCTCGGATCTAGGAACGGAAGTTTCCGGGGGTATGTTGTGTCAGGTTCTTAAGTCAAGATAATTCGGGTCGCTAATATGCCTGCAAAGTTTAGTTGTCGTTTTACATCTGAAACTATTCTAACTCACGACTACCGGAATTCCAGGAAACCCCCTCCAACTCCCCCCACAGAAGCCCGAAACCATCTGGCTCCGTCAATTTCATCTAGGCCTAATGCTTGTTCCATCCCTTAAGTTTCGTCCCAATCCCTCTGTTTTTAGAGTTTCTTGAGTTTTCCACCCCCACCCCCCATCCCCATAGGTATCGGACCCGACCCGGACGTGACACTGAACGTCCGAGGCGATAGCTCACCAGACAAGTTTCATTCAAATCCGATCACCCGTTCAAAACTTATGCACGCCACTAGATTCCGGACTCCCCATCCACCCACTCCCCCCACGATGGTCGGGTCGGGGAAACGGCTGTTCTCAAGTCAATCTGTTCGGATCCCTGACATACCAGCCAAGTTTCATCGCCCTAGGACATCAGGAAGTATGCCGAACTCGCGGGATCGCTAGAAATCCGGACCCCCACCCCAACTCCCCCACAGTGCCCTGATCCGGTCCGGTTATGTCAATGACGTGTCTAGGACCTGTGCTTATTTTTCCCACCAAGTTTCATCCCGATCCCTCCACTTTAAGCGTTTCTCAAAATTTCCGGTTCCCTCCTCCAACTCCCCCCAGTGTCATCGGATCCGGCCCGGATTTAAAGTGAGATGTCTGAAGACGAGGTCATCCTAAGTATCAATTTTCATCAAGATCTGATCACCCGTTCGCAAGCTAAAAATACCTCAAATTTTGGCTTCACCCTCCCTCCACTCCCCCCCCCCCCCAGATGGTCGAATCGGGGAATTGACGATTTACTATTTAATTTGGTCGGGTCCAAGACATACCTGTAAATTTCCATCGTCCCAGAACATCAGGAAGCACGGAACTCGCGGGATCACTACAAATTCGGACTTCTCTCCCCCCCCCCCAACTCCCCCAAAGTGAGCGGATCCGTTCCGGTTATGTCAGTCACGTATCTAGGACTTTTGCTGGTACTTTCCACCAAGTTTCATCCGGATCCCTCCACTCTAAGTGTTTTCCAAGATTTCCGGTTTCCCCCTCCAACTCCCCCCAGTGTCACCGGATCCGGTCTAGATTTAAAATGGAGGGTCTGAGACACGAAGTCCTTCCATATATCAAGTTTCATTACGATCCCCTCCCTCCACTCCCCTCCAGATGGTCGGATCGAGGAAGCGACAATTTCTAATTTAATCTGGTCCAGTTCCTGATATGCCTGCCAAGTTTCATCGTCCTAGCTTATCTGGAAGTGCCCGAACTAGCAAAACCGGGACCGACAGACCGACTGACGGACAGAAATTACAATCGCTATATGGCACTTGAGTAAGCTCAAGTGCCATAAAAAACGGGTGTGTAAATTGTTTCCCCGTTTTCGCTATAAGTCAACGGGCATCTGGAAAGGCTTAAAACAGCCAAAATCCGTGGGTTATTTGTCGAAAACACACCCTATAGTTTGAAAGTATTCAAATATTTTAAAATAATGTAAGTTGAGAGTAAACGGTGCGAGGGGTCCTTTAAGGTTCGCGACCAGAGCATCGACACTTTGTTTGGGGTCTGCGAACAGAGTACTTCTGAAAAAAGTACCGGTTGCGAGACCACCTGGGAGTATAAGAAGAAATTCTGCAAATTTGAAGAATAGCGTTCTTAACTCTTCCTTGTCCATTGCGTTCAGAATACCCGAAAATCACATGTCTTTAACTGCTTCGACGACCTCTTCTAGTTTAAGTCATTTGGCAATAAATTTGATTGACTGATTGTTGGGAACTTCCCTTAGTTGCGTATTCGCAGATACCATGGTATCTGATACCGCGGTCTAAAGTTGTTTTTGCAGATACCACAGTCAAAAGGTGTTTTTACAGTTATCGTGGTATCTGGGCAGTTATCGTGGTAACAGATATCCAGATACCACGGTCCGGCCGTGGTAACTGGTCGTGGTATTTGAAAAAGATCTCACTTTCATCAATTTTTGTTAAATTGGTGGGGAAGAAGTTTTGGCACTGTGGCTGAATACCTGTTTTTCTTTCGGGATGACTTCAAAAAGAGCAGTTTCGGCAATTGCCATTTCTGCAGAGCAACCTTATATCAAATACCACGGTACCTCCAAAAACGAATAACTGCCCGATGAGAAATTTATCTCAGAATAGTAATATGAAGTAGTACGAAAAAGTAGCATACGGTACTAACGATGCGACTACATGCTTCTACTTCAAGGCTACCGTGTTACTGCGTACTACTATATGCTACTATTCGCAAGACTGGATGCAACTATGGCAAGACAGGATGCTACTGGATACTACTACATAAGATTGGACCAGTCTGAGGCACATTAAATGATAGTATTCTTTGCTATTACATAGTATTACATGCAACGTTTTCGTACTACTACCATACTACTAGGCAGGCTAAAAACTTTTCATCGGGTGCAGATCCAGTTACCGTGGTAACAGATACCATGGTATCTGCAAAAACGCAACTTTTGTGACGACCATTTTTCGTGGGGATGTTTTATCGTGGGGACTGCTTTCCCGTGGAAGTCTTTTTTTTTTTTTTTTTTTCAATCAATTTCGTTGTGAGATTTTACTTAAAGACGTAGATTTTGTACTTCCTTCACTTACTTATTATCGGTGACGTTTTCTATAGGAGACAGTGTACGTCAAAGCACGTAAAATAATGTGCAGCAGCTCAATACAGCTTCTTTACAACAAGTGCTTCTCTACTAGATTACATTGTTCTGTGCTGGTAAACAGATCTGCTTGGGTAATTTTTTTTCTGATTTGTGTTGTCATTTTTCAAGGGATCGAATAAAAAGAGGCTTAGCACGGCACGGCGCAGGAGGTACGAGCAGTGAAAAGAGATTAGCAAGTAGTAGAAGCAGAAATCTAAGTGACAGTTCGAAACTCCGGAACCTAAAAGAAAGTAAGCTGGAACATCTTTCCTGTCCTTCACTCTAAAGCCAGAAAGGGCCATTTTAGTTTTCGTGCCTCTTTTGTACTCGTGCCTCCTACACTATGTCGTGCCTTGCCGTGCCTTTTTTTTTAATTGATCCCATTTTAATGGCCCTTGCCCTTCGGCCAAGTACCATATAGCAATCGCGATTTCTGTCCGACCGTCGGTCTGTCCAGGTTTTGCTAGTTCGGGCATTTCCACATAAGCTAGGACGATGAAACTTGGCAGGCATATCAGGGACCCCAAATGATTAAGTTCGAAATAGTCAGTTCCCCGATCCGAGCATCGTGGGGGGAGTGGAAGGAGGGGGAATCCGGAATCTTGATGTATTTACAACTTTTGAACGGGTGATCGGATCTTAATGAAACTTGATATTTGAAAAGATCTCGTGCCTCAGACGACCAACTTAAAATCCGGACCGGATCCGGTGACTTTTGGGCGGAGCTGGAGGGGGCAACCGGAAATCTTGGGAAACGCTATGACTGGAGGGATCAAGATGAAACTTGGTGGGAAGACACCAAGAAACAGTAGATACATGGTTGACATAACCGAACCCGAGTTGGGCACTGTGGGGGGAGTCGGGGGGGGGGGGGGGGGGGGGTGGGGGGGGGGGGTAGGAATTCTGGTGATCCCGCGAGTTTGGTGCTCTTGATGTACTATTACGATGAAACTGTGCTGGCGTATCAAGGACTCGAACAAACTGACTTGAGAATAGTCTTTTGCATGATCAGACCATCGTGGGGGGGAGTGGAGCGATGGGGAATCCGGAATCTAGGGGCATTCATAACATTTTAACGGGAGATCCGATTTGAATGAAACTTCACAAGTGGAAAGAAGTTCCAATGTTCCATTTCAAGTCCGGAGCGGATCCGATACTTGTGGGGGGAGTCAAAGGGGTACCGTAATTTTCGTAAAACGCTTAGCGTCGAGGGATCGGGATGGAATCTGGTGGGAAGAACAAACATAAGCCCTAGATACGTTCTTGACATAACTAGAACATATCGGGGCTCTTTGGGGGGAGTTGGAGGGGGTTTCCCAGAATTCTGGTGATCGCGAGTAAGGATACTTCCAGATGTGGTAAGGACGATGAAACTTGGCAGGCATATTAGCGACCCAACCAAATAGACTTACAGACCTGACACAATGCCCTAGGAAAACTTCCGTTTTTTGATCCAACCGTTTTTGGTGGAGTTAAGGAGAGGGGAATCCGGAAATTACTTATTTGTGTAAATTGCGAACGGGTAGTCCGACTCGAGTAAAACTTTTCTGGTGATAAGAACTAATGACCTAGAAGACATCTCTCCAAACGACATGCGGCAATGGTTAGAGAAGTTGGAGGGGGGGGGGGGCTGGAATCTTTGTGACATGCACAAAAACCAAACGAAGGGGATGCAACTTTGACAGCACCGATTTTATGCGACCTAGTTTGTTTTTTACGGTTCAGACAGGATCCGGAGAGGGTAGGAGGAGGATGAGCCAGAAACCGGAAATTTGCAGATATGCTTCGATCGGACTCAAACTTGAGGGACAAGTAAGAGGAGATGTCAGAGATACGACCTCTATGTTTCTTAGTCGTACTATGTCACAGTGTGGGGAGTTGGAGTGGGAGTCCAGGAAATTTTGTGGCTCACATAGGGTCAAAAGGGTGGAGGGATTTGAATGAAACCTGAAGAGTGGAAATACGATGTTGACATAGTTTAGGGTCCGGACCGGATCTGAACACTGGGGGGGTACAGTAGTTTCACGAAAAATGCTCAGACTCATGCGAAACTTGATAGTCGGTAAGAGAAGATGCTTTACATGATCAGTTCAGACCAAATTTGGTCGTGGCAGGGGGTGTTTGAGGGGGACGAGTACCGGAACTATTGCGCCCTGACATTTGCTCTAGATGATCCGAGGCTATGCCTCGAATGTTCATCCTCAAGTGAAACTAGATATCCTATTTCTAGTTCCGATCCTAGGAGGTTGAAGGGGGTATTTTGTGACGTTCTCATCTACTTCCTTGCAACACCTACTCGTAAGAAGTGCCATACGAGCTCGTAGCTCTTGTTCAATGCTCATATGGCAAAGACCAAATATAGTCGGCGGAAGGACGATCAAAGATGCGTTTTCAGCAGTTTCCGTGTTGGATGCGCTGTCACCAGTTACACTACATGTAAGTAGTTTATTTATAACCCGTCATTTTGTAAAAGCGAGTAAATGCTTGAAAATAAATAAAACACATAAACATAAAAAGAAAGGACACTTAATTTTCAATCTTCGGCCAGGAAGCAGTGGATAGCGTCGTGCGCCGGTTGGGCACTGTTGTCCATGATTTTTTATAGCGACGAGGAAACATCCAAAAGGGTAACACTTGCATCTTGAACTTTGAACTTGTCGTCAATGTATGGTTATGACATAATTTCGACCTGTGTTCTGCATTGGGACACAGAACGGGATTGGAATCGTTTTGGAACTCGAAAGAAACGGGAGATAAAACGCATCAAGCCACAAAGCAGAGAAACCCGTGCCAGGATGCGCAACGCAGAGAGACCAAAGGTGTCGGTGGGTCCCAAAGATGAATATTTGTCGGACTTCCTGATGCATAAATGTCGGCTATCATTGTGCCAATTTATCACAGAAAATGTCGGTTCGGGGTCGGTTGCTTATTACCAAACTACCTAGTACCAATCCTACCCTATCAAATTTACCCCTAGCAAAATTTCATAGCTGATAAAGTTCTGATACGGATTCACTGGAAAACCCAAATAAAATGTAATTTTAGTATTAAGAAGTTTAGTAAATGTTTTGAAAAATGGGTTTTGGCGTGCCTTTAAAGGACACCTGAACAATGAAACCATACTTGAACACACCATGGAGAATGCTTTTACAGAGATGACCACGGAGAGCATTCTTCTCCTGAGCGTGACGTTTTCAAAATAGAGATGTTCATTTCTGGAGGTTTGCACATGCAGACTCCAAGACAAAAAGCGGAATTCATTCAAATCTTGTACAGCGCTGGCCGGATCGTATTGGAATTTCTTCTAGATATACGTTTGGGCTTAACTGGTTAAAAAATAATCCAGAAGAAGGGTTGTTTGGACACATTTGTTCATTTCTAAAATTGTTCGGTACTGAAATAAGGACAGATGCGAAATGGAGCAAAAATCATAGCTTGGAAACACTATTTCGTATTTGGATTGGGTTTTCTGCAGGCAATGTTAACGGAAGTCATACAGATAGGGATGATACTTGGTACTCTTCACTCAGGAGTCCTTTAAGCAAGCTTCATGACAAACTGGCAGGAAAAGGCCCACGCCAAAACCAACACAGTCCCGTCCCGAATCACGCACTAAGGCGTCACCAACTGTCAAACTTCTCAACCGAAACAGGCCATTAGAGAGACATAAATCCCTCTAGCATCCGATTTGTTCAAAAATAATGACACGGGTGGTTGGTTTTGGTGCGAAACGACTCTGTTTACTCGGCTAGAGATTAGGTAGAACTGTCATGACATTCATCTGTCGTTCTTCAATGTCCCAACACCAAAAAGGGCAAAAAAGTAAATCTTCGCCACTGCCGATCCCCCACCAAATAGGCTAGATAGAGTCATCGAATTATCCGTTAGTGGTTAATATATGGTAAAATAAAAAAAAGCTTAAGAATAAATAAAAATAATAAAATTAAGATATAAATATGATTATTTTGTTTTATGATGGGGTGGTTTTCCCTGGGGCGAGGTGCAGGAAGGTAATTGGTTATTTATTTTTTTGTTTTTTGAGAGGTAAGGTTGTGTCTGAGAGTAGGAGCAGTGACCACTCTGCGTATCCCGATGAAAAATTTGACTCAAAATAGTACTAGGAAGTAGTACAAAAAAGTTGCATGCAGTACTAACGATGCTACTACATGCTTCTACTTCAAGGCTACCGTGTTACTGCATACTACTATATGCTACTATTAGCAAGACTGGATGCGACTATGGCAAGACAAGATGCTATTGTATACTACTACATAAGACTGGACCAGTCTGAGGCACATTAAATGATAGTATTCTCTGCTATTACATAGTATTACATGCAACGTTTTCGTACTACTACCATACTACTACGCAGGCTACAAATGTTTCATCGGGATTATGTTAAAAATGTAAAGATTGTGGTTCTCGGCGTCCAGCAATGGACTGATTGTATTGATTATCTGTGATTTACCTTATTATTTGTTAATAAACCCATTGAACTTGAACTTGAAGACTGTACCACGGAAAAGAAAAACTATCCTCTGTTCGAATAATTGGTGGTGTGGGGGGGGAATCTGCCTGCACCAGCAAAGTTTACGAGACTGTACACGGATAATTATATTTATTTGGAATTTTATTCATGGTGAATATTTCATTATTATTATTAGTGAATGAGGGTTGGTTGGGGGGGGGGGGGATAAAGAAAAAGAAATGAAAAGCTTGAGACGAGAAAGGTGTGTCATTGTTTGTAACAGGTGGGTAAAAGGTGAGCACGATCCCGGACAGAACACGGTTGTGCCTGTCTAGGGAGCGTTATGTTTGTTGTTTCTTTTAAAGAATGTTAAAATTAAAATTAACTGAATCGAAGCGATTGCATAGTCCGATACTCTCAGATGGAATTATAAGAAATTCTTACAGTTTCAAACTGGAAGCGTAACTTAAGTATTTTAATCTTCGCACAATAGTTAGGCTACATGGTCAAACCTTTGGACGTAAACTTCAGTTAAGACTGACCTCATATAGCCGTCCATTAAATCCATAGGGTTATCAGTTAAACTGTACATAAGCCGCCTTGCCGAGTCAATGCCTTTAGTTGTTCAGGCTAGTCGCGGTATTTGTCTGTCGCGGTACGGTTTTCATTTTCACGGTTTTGACCATCACAGTTTTCTTAAAGGACCTGTCCTACCTATAATACTAAGGCAACCTACTTCCATAATCACTCCACATATTTCTAAACCCGGATACCCCAATTTCGTACGGTGCATACTCTAACAATACCACGCTGATTTTCTTACTTGCCGTGTTTTGCTATCTTCGATGTGCATCACGCTGTCGACGGTTGTCAGCGAGAAATTTTTCCATCAGAAAAAAAGGTTATGTACATTATTTCCTAGATTTTGTTATAAATCAACGAGTAGCGGAAAAGGCTTAGAACAGCGAAAACCGTGGGTTATTTGTTGGAAGCACAGCCTAGTTTTAAAGTATTCAAATATTTTAAAATAATGCAAAGTTGAAGAGCAAATACTGCAAGGGGTCCTTTAATGTCGCCATTTTTTTTTTTTTTTTTAATGAGGCGGGTATCGCTTTCGCGGTTTTGACCGTTGCCATATTGACACGTAACGCAGTGGAGTCTAAGGGTTTTTGTTCTCCTTTACTTTTTTATCTCCCAGATTTGGACCTTCCTATGCCACTTTTATCTCCGTTAACAGCCCTGCGCCGTTTTTAATGCCTTCTCCAGGCGGATCTGGCTTCCACTTCTTGTTCAAAAGGAACACATTGGTCAGAATGAAGACTATGCAGTTATTTCCATGTTTCTCATCCAAGCCAAGTCGAACGCAAGTGGCTAAAAATATCCTGGACCGAGTTGTATTTTATTATTTTTTCAAACACGGCACACATTTAAAAGAGCTTGGTATCAATTTCAATTCAATTCAATTCACTTTAGTCGAAAAATATGCGACGGACAGAGCCGATTATTGTAATCATAGCATAAACCTGTATGTCAATCGACGAGCAAAACTAAACAGACAAAAGTACAATATAGACAATTAATAACTATTTTGCGCAAAACTAAGCTCATATCGGGTATGTGAAGCAGTCACAAGTTGAAGTTTCAAGTTGAAGTATGTTATAACACTGGAACATAAATATACCACAGGAACTGTGCTATAAATTTAAGGCACATCTTTTGTGTCTTTCTGCCGATTTATACTTGCCCTTTCACTCACCTTAAAACGAAAGTCACTGATTGATTAACACACTAGACAAGTTTCGACGAAAACCAAGTAGAGCAACTTTTTGGGGATTCGTTGGCAGCAGAGCAAAACAACACTAAGCAGTAGCGCCAAGACTTGACAACAGTGACATACACTCGAATACAGAGCGAAATAACAATAGGGGGTAGCGTCAAGACCTATGCTTTCCTTGCTCCGGAAACGGGTCAACCCATGGTCCCGTCGACTACGCTTGCGGCAAAGCGAGACAAACTTGTGGGGTTAGATATTTCTAGTAAAGCTAAGATGCTTTGACACATCGAGGAAACAGGGGGAAGTTTTATCCTTTATTTTGCTGCGTTCAGAATATGAACTTACTGGAGCCAGAGCTGATGCACGACCGATTGAGTTTCAGTAGGGACGTCCACTATCGCTGTGCCAGTGTCGCTGCTATTCAAGTGTGTCACTTTTTTCAAGTCTTGGCTCTACTACCTAGTATTATTTCGCTCTGCCCGAATAGCAGCGACACTAGCACTAGCAGCGATAGAGAACGTCCCTAATGAAACTCAATCACCAGTGCTGGTCGACACCTTCAGATCCTGAACACAGCAAAAAAAAGATACAACCTCCCCTATTCCCTAAATGTGCGCAGACAGCATCTCAGCAGACTACAAATTTTCTAACCCGCAAGTTTGTCTCGCTTTGAATGTCCCGAACGTAGTGGGCGGCGCTATGAGTAAGGCCCGTTTCTGATGCATGGAAAGCATATGTTTTTGGCACTATTTATATTGCATAATGAATACTGACCAGAAATGTTAAGTTTTTGTTTAACTGGCTCAGAATATTTTTGGTAAAGTTTATGACGGCGTCTGATCTAAAATTGGCGACTCGAACTCAGAACTATTTCGCACAAAAGCAATAAAATCAAATTGTCAATTTACGCGTATGGCTTTTATGGCAAAATTCTTGTAATTTCGACGTCAGTTTTAACGTCATCGGCTTCCAGATAAGCCTTCGGCTCTGATCCGTACAAAACATATATAAAGAGAAAAACATAACAAGAAAGACAGATGCGATCCCAGATAGGAAAGAAATTATGTGAAAATTGAAGTTTAGTTACTGAAAATACACAAGGGGAGTCGGAGCAAAGACTGAATCGGCATGACGTGGCTGCTGTAAGCTGCTAGGCTGTTATATCGCGGATTAGAAGACCAGCGACAGGGATCTAGGTAGTCTGGCGTGGCTTCACTGACTTTCTTGGTAAAGCAAAAGAAAACAAGTAGAAAGAAGAAAGAAGTACGATATGATTTACTTTAGGTTAGAAGCCAATGTCGGGGTTTCCCAAGGGGCCCGGGCTGTGAGGCTACAATAGACCTGGAGGGTGCTCTAAGACTAGTGAGAAAATGTGCGGATAGTTGGTACTAGTGTATTTCACTTCCATGTCTGCATGTCTATTTTCTGAAGACAAACTACATTAAACAAATAAGAAAATAAAAAAGTTGTGTTTTGCCAAATTAAAAAAAGGGTCCAGACTCTGTTAACTACCAAGGTTTCTTGGATCTCAATGTCCGGACATGTCTGACGAGTCAGTCTGTGCTTCGATGTATCAGTCTAGAAATCAGTTTGAAACAATGGATTCTCTGAACGATTCTTCATTCCCCCCCCCCTTTAGGTCAAAAATCTAGATGATAAGTCATACATCACACTTTATCGCAACATCCGCCTCCCCCCCCCCCGACAAAACTCCCCAAAATATATATGTATCCATAGACACCATGTTATTGTTTAAGTGCATCCGCGCGTTAAAAAGATAGTCAGCGCAACACAATCGCTGTTTTACGACAAACGTGCAAAATGATTAAGCCAACCTCAAAAAGAAAATCATAAAGACTTGCCTTGCTGCAACGGTCTGACAGGGCTTTGAATCTCATCTCCCCCTGTTGAAACTGTCCCTCCTAATCTTGTTTCTTAGGACCACAGCTTCTTTCTTCTGTGACATGCAGTATTAGGGGCATCTATGTGCTCTTTTTCTTCGAACAATATTTTCTGACGGATAGATGGCGTCTAAGGCGCAGCTTCAGAGGAGGAATCCCGATTGACTCAATTACGGATGAAGTGAGCAATGCTGTGTAAAAAAAATAAGGTGAGGATTGTGAAAATGAACAGAAGGATGTGAAAGAAACAATAAAGCGGAATCTAGCAAAGGGTATACATGCCGGAAGGTTTGACTCCGACAGAATGCAAGTACAACCAAGAACAAATAAGCAAATAGAACCTCCGTCTTTGGTCCCATGCAGCGACTATGGATACTCCGACAAAACTGAGCTGAGCAAGAGGTACTTGCTGAGCCTTGAGTTGGTGCCCGTCTTCTTCGCTCTTCACCACTGCGCATATCAGAGGAAAAGGAGGAGGAGGCGAGCTGACCCGCTCTGCAGCGCGTCCCGACAAACAATCCGCTTTTGCTTTGGAAATTTCTTGTCCGCGAGTTTACTGCGATATGGCTGCTAGCAGAGGTAACGAATTGTGATATACGGAGACGGAGGTTCTGGTCCTTATTTGTTCTTCTTATGACAAACGGATCGAAGCCGCATTCTCGCTTTACCCTTGTTCACACTGCTGCTTCGTATGCGACACGATTTTTTCTTTGATGTTCCGACATGCGACAGAATCGCATGGACCTTCCCGCTACCATGCAGATGCAAATGAAAAACGAAATTTTTGCTTGGGGGGTGGGGGCGTATTTACCGAGTGGCTGGTCATTTTTACCGACTTTTTCTTCTAGAAAACAGACTATTTCTTAAGAAGAATCGACATTTTATAGTAAAAAGGAAGTTCTTTAAGAAAATTTGAATTTTTTTCAGAAAAATAATGTTTCGAAAAAATTAGGGTTTTTCTGAAAAACCGCCTGTTTTTCAAAACAAAATCGACTGTTTCTGCGAATAGTAGAGGCGCTTCGCGACGACTCATTTTTGGGATCCCAAAACGTAAGTGGAGGGATGCCTATGACATCGAAAAGTTGTCCGTCCGTCCGTCCGTCTGTAAGCACGATAACTCTCGAAGGGAATGAGATATTTTGATGAAACTTGGTGTGAGGATTCGTTGGGTCGTTGGACCAGTCAAGTTCGTAGATGGGCTTTGTAGCCCTACATTTAGGGGTGGGGGAGGGGTTTCAAATTAAGGGCCAAACAAAATATTTTGAAACAGCTAATGTGATAGTCGATTATGGGGTACGGAGACATGCTGAACACGGTGGTGAAAACCATTTCGTCATCGAACGAGTAGTTCGCCCGGAATCCGGTCGAAACCGGAAAGTTTGTTAAAAGTAAAAGTTTTATTTTAAGTTGATTAGATGTTCGATTTAGAGGTAGGAAGACATGCTGAAGACGATGGTGAAAACCATTTTCTCGACGGACAAGTAGTTTTCCCGGAATCCGGCCCAAACCGGAAAGTTTGTTAAAAGTAAAAGTTTAATTTTAAGCTGATTAGATGTTCGATTTTGAGGTAGGAGGACACGCTGAACACGGTGGTGAAAACCATTGTCTCGACGGACAAGTAGTTCGTCCGGAATCCGGCCCAAACCGGAAAGTTTGTTAAAATTAAAAGTTTTAGTTGAAGTTGATTAGATGTTCGATTTAGGGCAAAAAGACATGCTGAACACTTATGTGAAAACAATTTTCTATCCGGATATGTAGTTCGCCCGGAATCCGGCCAAAACCGGAAAATTGGTAGAAGTTAAAGTTTTATTTCTGGTTGATTAGACAACCGATTTAGGGGTAAGAAGAGATGCTGAATCCGTGTGACAATCATATTTTACCCGGACATATAGTTCGACCGGAATCCGGCTGGAGTCGGAAAATTCGTTATAAGTTAAATGTTTATTTGAAGTTGATTAGATGTTCATTATTGGGCAAAGAAGATACCCTGAGTTCATTTTTTAGCTTTCTTTTTTTCGCCGGACAATTAGTTCTGGAGTTTGGCCGAAATCGGGAAATTGGCGGTAGTGGCAGGAAGTTTTTCTCAGATGATTAGCTATTTGGCCTTAATCTGTTTCTGAATTTTAATTGTAAAAATGTTCAAGGAGTCTGGCGATGACTGGATCTGGCTAAGACAAGACCCAGTTATCTGGATCAGATATTGAATTTCTGGGATCCCATCGAAACCTTTGGTCTTGTTCCGATTGACTCTTATCAACTGGTAACCTGCTCACCCCAACAAGTAACACCTCTGGCTCTCGACGTCAAACTGACTGGGCGTAGTTCAAAGACTGACGGTGATTCTCTGCACTGGTGCGGCAATATTACTTTTCAATAAATATTCCTTCAGCCCAAGCTGACTGTGAATATATTTGATAGTGCACAATGGATACGTCAGCTGAATTTTATTGGAGCTATAGGGTCCTCTTCAGGCTCGAAACCACTCAAGCTGGAAAAACGATTTAATACTTTCAAGGCTGGCTTGCAGTTTTTCTCGGTGGTTTTCTTTGAAATGAGCCGACAAGACGGACGTATCCTACGTCTGCAAAATATGCTAACGGGCAACCAACGACATACTTAATTGCAATCATTCACCATCGAGCTTTGAATTCGATGCTAAAAGCAATTCCCCCCCTCCTCCCCCCCCCCCAAATGGACCATAGATAGTTTTTTGTAGGCTAAACAATCTCTGTTTTGTAATTCCCAAGTGATAGCAGTGTCACTTTTAAAGAGCCCCTCTTGCTTGTTCTACCTTTTATAATATACTTAGCTCCCATATGGAATTATAAGCTTCTAAAATCCTCACCTTTCTCTATTGTTTCGTTCCGTAACTACGGATTTTTAGCACTTTTTCGGCCTTGCCGAGTTTTCCCGTTACTCAACGAAAAGTCTACCGGAATCTTCATTGTCAGCTGACAACTCTTTCACAAATAAGGATGTGATTATCATCTGTTTATTACTTCTTTTGTTTGCTTAATTTTCCCACTTTTTAACCAAGGCACGTTTAGTTTTCAAATATTTTGCGCCCAGCCGCCACGTCGGTGAGCAGGAACGCTGGATATAATCGACAAGCGCTAACAAGAGAATCGCTAGTTTCAGGTGGAAAATAATGGTATTTTAAAAAACATTCATTCTGATCCATTTTATAGGGGAAAGATCATTTCTAGTAAGAGTTGTGCATTAAGCTGGAATGTTAGTGATTTTTTTTCTTTTGATTGTTTTTCGTTAAAAAGAATAAAACCATACTATTACTTTACAGCTTGGCTCCAGTAGTGAAATGGTCCATATCTCAGCCCCCCCCCCCCATCTGGTTGGTCTGGCGTCTACCGCTGCACTAGCTCTCTGACTAAAAATAGTGGTCCCAAATCACTAAAGCACTTTTACAAAGCTATTACTAAACCCAGCTGATTACAAAATATAGCTTCATACTAAGAAATTCTTCTAAGAAAAAACTCTGCGAATCCCCCCTCTCGTTTGAAATTCTATCCTATCCTATCGAACCCCATAGCCGCATCTGGCTTCGCCGGCTCAAAAATTTGACCCCGAAAATGCGACCCCGTGTTCAAATTAAGGCTTCAGTGCCCCTTTAATTTGATACGGTGGGTATTCAACAAGAAGACTTTGTGGTCATTAGTGAGAGTGTGACCCGTGCTCCGAAGCCACAGATTAAATTTAATTGGCAAGTCCGCTCAAGCGAAGCCCCCGTCAACTGACCATGTGGCATCCAGTTCCATGAGGGGGGAATTTATCCGGTGATCTAATCGCTAGACTTCCGATATGGAATATCACCTTTGTTGTTTGGAGTAGATGAAGGAGAACAAGACCAAAGGTTTCGATGTAACACCATGGGGGTTGGACTTCTTGATACAGACAATCAGGTCTTAGTTCCTTTCCTCTTTGACGCGGTAACCAGATACAAAAACACTCACCACCGAAAAGATTACCATACAATCAGGTTAATTCGTTTCCATTCGGTTTTGACGGGATTTCCAGTACCTCATTTATTCAAGACGAGATCACCCTTCCTATACCACCCCTCCAACCAGTTTTCTTGGATAATCTTATGTTCCTAAGTTTCTAAACCCTTCGTCTTCCCCCATTTGAGGTAAAAATCAAATGCTAAAACTCGGACTACCAATCATGTTTTCAATCAAGGCAAAAGAAATTAAAAAACTTCGACTAGACAATGAAAATGGACATGGGAATTTCTTGGATCCCGGTTCACTTGGCTTGCTTATAACAAATGGTCCAATTTCTCCGTCACCACAACTTAAAAAAAAAAGAAGAAATAAACTCGTAAGCTAATAGCCGACTTGAGACCAAGGTAACGATTGAAGTCGGCTGTAAGAGCCAACGAATTAAGAGTCAATCTTCGCCAAAACCAATCGCTCTCCATATTTGTCCAAGCACAATTAGTGTTGTTGTTCTGGGATAAATCAAAGTTTACAAAATTTGTAAATCTTTCTTCCAATATGTAAAATACCTGCTGAGGGTTCCACCTTGGACAAGCGACAGTGGTTTTCCGTCGAAATATGGAGTAGCACGACCTATACTGTATAAACAAATCTTGCAGTATTCGCCACTGTGATTAATCTTGTCTCTAAGAAGATAATCTTATCTCTAATTCGGATTAATCTTATCTCAGTAGTTCTGGAAAGTCAAGAGGGCTTTAGGAGCAGGCTTAACTTAGCTCAGCACATGCTTTAGCAAGGCCGTATCCAGGGGGGAAGGTTAGGGGGTTGAACCCAATGATTTTCATAGGCTTTTCCCTCTGATCTACGTCTTTTTTTACTTTTTTGTTCGACCGGCAAGCAACCCCCCCCCCCACCCGAAATAAATTCCTGGATACGGGCCTGTGCTTTAGGCTAGTGTCTAAATTTTGTCAGTGTGTTTTCTACGGTTCGTGCATTTTTTACATTACTGTTGTCGCTACTAATGTTCTTTTTTTCATTTCTTTCTTTGTTTTTTCTTCTCCATTTTATTACTCCGTCTTTTTATACAATAGTGCAGTATGACGGCAACAAATCTTCTATTGTTATTGCTGAAAGAATTGTATCGAATTTAAAACGTTAGTTTCAAGCGGGAAATGCGTATTTTGTGTCTCTCTAAATCTGTTTGTAAGCTTTATCTTGCCACTTGCCAGGACGACGTCAAATGCTGAAGTTTTACAACGCTCTTCTAAAAACTCTGGAAAACTCTGTACAGCCCAAGATTCAAAAGCAGTTGCAACAACGGAAGCAAGGCCGTACCCAGGGAGGGGTTAGGGGGTTGACCCCCCCCCCCGAAACATACAAAAATAACGATTCTTATAGGCTTTTCCCTCTGATCATGTGTTGTGTGTGCTTTTTTGTCCGACCAGCAGGCAAACCCCCCCCCCCCCCCCCCCGAAACGCAGCCCCCCCCCCAAAAAAAAATTCCTGGATACGGGCGGGGAAGAATCAATAAAATAGGAATTTCTCAGCAGAAATTTATTTCGAGAGGGGGGGGGGTCTTCCCTCGGGTCGGACCTAATCCATACCTAACAGTAAAACAAGATCATAGATCAGCGGTAACGACTTACAAACAACTATTTTTTGTATTTTCCGGGGGGGGGGAGGTCTAACCCCCCTAAAGACGGTCTTGTTTCTCAGGTATCAGTTTTGAGTCGTGAGTAACGATGCCCCAGCAGCTTACATGGCTACGTAAGGTAGTATCCTAACTTTTTGTTAAGACTATACTCAGTCTCTTAAGCTTATACAATGTTACAGTCACACAGACAATTGGACGGACAACAGAAGCTTATACATTGTTACAGTCACACGGACAGTTGGACGGACAACAGATGATCTTCTAGGATATCTGGTTATTATGGCCTGAGTCAACAAATAGTTCAGGAGAAGGGATAGTTGCTACTATCTTCTGATTTTCAAATTGTATGATGCCGTCTCTTCTTCATATAATGATATACCAACCACATTCATTCATTCATTCGATGTAAAACGTCAAATTTGATCAGAATCCAACGGACGCTCAATATTTCTTAGTCTAATAACCTCAGCTTAATAGTCAATTCCTCGAAGATGGCGGCGATAATCCCCGATTTCAAACGTGTAATAATTCCTTGTCAGATTTCATGATACAACGCACTGTCAATTAGCGTTCACATGTTGTTATTTATCTGTAAGTGCTTAAATGCAGGTACAGTAAACACGGTGTAAGGACTATGCTACCAACTTTAGTAACAAGATTGTAAGGCTTGCTAAATTTGATTAGATATAATAATGGTTATTTTTCACAGGCCAACGGAGTCGCTGGATAAGAAGAAAAAAAAACATGTTTAGCACGTCTTCGCCATATCGCCAAACACGATCAATAGTATAACCGCTGTTCTGCTTACGGTGCATAACTTGTTTCTTGAACAATGTGTTCTAGACCGAGGCAAACACCTGAGCAGGGTACAAAAAAACTGAAACAAAAAACAGAATACCTAAATAATAAAATAACAAAACAAATTTACAGGATGGTATCCGACACTCATAAGTATGCCATTATTAAATATTCGCTATTGAATTGTTTGAAAAATGGAAGAAATTTGAGAATCTCGGCAAAGTGGAACTGCAGAACAGAGAGGCAGGCGAAGAGCAACGTGATACTCCTTAGAACACTGAAAGAATTGAATGTTGGCGCTGTTTAGTCACTATTATTAAGAAGAAAAAGAGAGTTCTGAGGGTATCTTTAAGGATAGAGCCGTCTTAAAAAAAATCTGTAATGTAAGTTTTCCGGATTGACCTATTTAAGCTGTCGACCTTCGTAAACCGGCGTGTGAACGTGAAAATTTGAGTAATCTCATGTTGGAAATTTTAAGATAACTGAGGATTTTTTGCACTTTCCAAAACTAGATTTGGCTTGATGTTTCCTCGTCCCTCCATGACATGAAATCGTAATTCACCCTGATCTTTGCTTATTAGTATAATTACACTAATTATATTTCCAAACAATGGCTGAAAACGGATACGTCAGCTACGATGCTTTGGCAGCAAAGTTTCGGCACTTCCTGGCACGGGTCCTCTTCAGGCTCTTGAACGTCAGAGACAACGTCGAAGCCGGAAGAAACGAACCTACAATAAATAGCTGAACCTTCTACTAATCATATTAAAAAATCTAAGAATCTTATCTATAGCCTATCAACTTTTACAAATATTAAGTACGTATTCTTCATTGCGATTTAACTACTCATATTTGTTTTATTTAAAACTTTTCTACCTTTTTATAAGTTCTTTAGGGTAGCCCTCGGAAAGGGATAGGTGCCTTTGAGGTCGTAACTTTATTTATTTTTGTATATTTTTTTTACTTATTTGTCCAAAGAAACCATGCGACCAGTCGACCGGCCCTTTGCTTGGCGATATCCATCAAGCCAGGCGTTGAAAAGGTATTGTCCGGTCAAGAAGACGCTCCGCAGAGCCTCCTTTTTGTTGCAATAGGTCTCGGTCTTTTAATAAAAAACAATCGGAGTCGTTTACAAAAAAATTGTTGATTTTGGCTCTGCACAGCTTCAGTCGTAAGCCCGTCCCTAAAGACAAGTGGAGTCGTTCAAACCAGGTTTCGTAACCCCGATAGAACGGAGACATGATTCATGGGGGCAGAAATACGGCTACCTGTTCTACTCCCATGTGATTTTAGCCTGTCAAGATTACAATAGGTTAGTTGTTAAAGTGAAGTCTGACTGGATAACATTGATATACCTTATAGACCAAACGCGAGAGACAAGGTTATGTGCATGAATTGTTGGTCAAACTTTGACTATAAGTGAAACAAGACCAAAGGTTTCGATGGGATCCCAAAAATTCAATATCTGATCCAGACAACTGGGTCTTGTCTTAGCCAGATCCAGTCTTCGCCAGACTCCTTGAACATTTTTACAAATAAAATTCAGAAACAGATTAAGGCCAAATAGCTAATCACCTGAGAAAACCAAGTTCAGATTTGGATTCAGCATGTGTGTTTACCCCTATAAGTCATATCTGTTTTGACGAAAACTTCCTGCCACTTCTAGCAATTTCCCGGTTCCGGCCGAACTCCAGAACTACTTGTCCGGCGAAAAAAGAAAGCTCAAAGACGAAATCAGGGTATCTTCTTTCCCCAGTAATGAACATCTAATCAACTTCAAATAGAAATTTAGCTTATAACCAATTTTCCGATTCCAGCCGGATTCCGGTCGAACTATATATCCGGGTAAAATACGATTGTCACACAGGGACTCAGCATCTCTTCTTACCCCTAAATCGCTTATCTAATCAACTAGAAATAAAACTTTGACTTCCAACAGTTTTCCGGTTTTTGCCGGATTCCGGACGAACTACATGTCCGGGTAGAAACTTGTTTTCACATAAGTGTTCAGCATGTCTTCTTGCCCTAAATCTAACATCTAATCAACTCCAACTAAAACTTTTAATTTTGACAAACTTTCCGGTTTGGGCCGAATTCCGGTCGAAATAGTTTCCGTCGAGAAAATAGTTTTCACCATCGTCTTCAGCATGTCTCCCTACCTATAAATCGAACATTTAATCAACTTCAAATAAAACTTTTACTTTCAACAAACTTTCCGGTTTGGGCCGGATTCCGGCCGAAATACTTGTCCATCGAGAAAATAGTTTTCACCATCGTCTTCAGCATGTCTTCCTACCCCTAAATCGAACATCTAATCAATTTCAAATAAAACTTTCACTTTCAACAAACTTTCCGGTTTGGGCCGGATTCCGGGCGAAACACTTGTCCGTCGAGAAAATAGTTTTCACCATCGTCTTCAGCATGTCTTCCTACCCCTAAATCGAACATCTAATCAACTTCAAATAAAACTTTTACTTTCAACAAACTTTCCGGTTTTGGCCGGATTCCGGGCGAACTACTTGTCTGATGACAAAATGGTTTTCACCACCGTGTTCAGCATGTCTTCTTACCCCATAATCGACTATCACATTAGCTGTTTCAAAATATTTTGTTTGTCCCTTAATTTGAATCCCCTCCCCCACCCCTAAATGTAGAGCTACAAAGCCCATCTACGAACTTGACTGGTCCGACGACCCAACGAACCCTCACACCAAGTTTCATCAAAATATCTCATTCCCTTCGAGAGTTATCGTGCTTACAGACGGACGGACGGACGGACGGACGGACAGACGGACAACTTTTGCGATGTCATAGGTATCCCTCCACTTACTTTTTGGGATCCCAAAAAGAAGGAATAGAAATTTTAAACATAATGGAAAAGCCCCCCCCCCCCCATACGTGGCGCCCCTGTATGCTAGTGTTAAAGCATATCTGAAAAGCCATCTTAAAATTCAGGACACTCATACAGCTCGAAAATGATCTCTTTTATGTTTAAGCTATTCTAAAAGCGGACTTCTCCCCGATGAAAAATTTATCTCAAAATAGTACTATGAAGTAGTACAAAAAAGTAGCATGCAGTACTAACGATGCTACTACATGCTTCTACTTCAAGGCTACCGTGTTACCGCATAGTACTATATGCTACTATTAGAAAGACCGCATGCTACTATGGCAAGACAGGATGCTACTGGATACTACTACATAAGATTGGACCAGTCTAAGGCACATTAAATTATAGTATTCTTTGCTATTATATAGTATTACATGCAACGTTTTCGTACTACTACTATACTACTACGCAGGCTACAAATTTTTCATAGGGTCGTTCTTCGTTTGCTGTGTATAGCATCTTCTGTCGCGTATTGAGACTCGGTCCTAATTTCGTGGTAAGGACACAGACGAAAATTGAGGCAGATATAAGCCTTTCAGATGGGCTTTAATAGGCTGCATTGGGGAAAGATCTAGTGATTCTATCGGGCGAAAAACGAAAGTTTATTTCGTCAATGAATCGGGGTCTGTTTTTACACAGAAAGAATCAAAATCTGCAAACCAGTTTTAAGTTGCAATTTTTCAGATGTAGCTGTAGCTTACCTGCTTTAGTTTTCGTTATGAATATGCAGTCTGTAGAATCACAAATAAAACGGTACACTGTACTTTCATAATTAAACAAAAGTACATCAGAACTACAGTGAAACTACACCCGGAAAAACGCAACCGAAGAATCATCGGCGAACCGGCGTTTTCTTCTATCTGTAACCTCCTGTCGGGAGAAGACCAAAAGTTTGTTACTTCCGTAAACCCTGTTTTTGGGATCCCAAAACGTAAGTGGAGGGATACCTATGACATCGCAAAAGTTGTCCGTCTGTCCGTCCGTCCGTCCGTCCGTCTGTCCGTCCGTCTGTAAGCACGATAACTCTCGAAGGGAATGAGATATTTTGACGAAACTTGGTGTGAGGGTTCGTTGGGTCGTCGGACCAGTCAAGTTCGTAGATGGGCTTTGTAGCTCCACCTTTTGGGGGTGGGGGAGGGGATTCAAATTAAGGGACAAACAAAATATTTTGAAACAGCTAATGTGATAGTCCATTATGGGGTAAGAAGACATGCTGAACACGACGGTGAAAACTATTTTGTCATCGGACAAGTAGTTCGCCCGGAATCCGGCCAAAACCGGAAAGTTTGTTGAAAGTAAAAGTTTTATTTGAAGTTGATTAGATGTTCGATTTAGGGGTAGAAAGACATGCTGAAGACGACGGTGAAAATTATTTTCTCGACGGACAAGTATTTCGCCCGGAATCCGGCCCAAACCGGAAAGTTTGTTGAAAGTAAAAGTTTTATTTGAAATTGATTAGATATTCGATTTAGGGGTAGGAAGACATGGTGAAGACGATGGTGAAAACTATTTTCTCGACGGACAAGTATTTCGCCCGGAATCCGGCCCAAACCGGAAAGTATGTTGAAAGTAAAAGTTTTATTTGAAGTTGATTAGATGTTCGATTTAGAGGTAGGAAGACATGCTGAAGACGATGGTGAAAACTATTTTCTAGACGGACAAGTATTTCGACCGGAATCCGGCCCAAACCGGAAAGTTTGTCAAAATTAAAAGTTTTATTTGGAGTTGATTAGATGTTCGATTTAGGGCAAGAAGACGTGCTGAACACTTATGTGAAAACAATTTTCTACCCGGACATGTAGTTCGTCCGGAATCCGGCCAAAACCGGGAATCTGTTGGAAGTCAAAGTTTTATTTCTAGTTGATTAGATAAGCGATTTAGGGGTAAGAAGAGATGCTGAGTCCCTGTATGACAATCATATTTTACCCGGACATATAGTTCGACCGGAATCCGGTTGGAATCGGAAAATTTGTTATAAGCTAAATTTCTATTTGAAGTTGATTAGATTACTGGGGAAAGAAGATACCCTGATTTCGTCTTTGAGCTTTCTTTTTTCGCCGGACAAGTAGTTCTGGAGTTCGGCCGGAACCGGGAAATTGGCAGAAGTGGCAGGAAGTTTTCGTCAAAACAAATATGACTTATAGGGGTAAACACACATGCTGAATCCAAATCTGAACTTGGTTTTCTCAGGTGATTAGCTATTTGGCGTCAATCTGTTTCTGAATTTTAATTGTAAAAAATGTTCAAGGAGTCTGGCAAAGACTGGATCTGGCTAAGACAAGACCCAGTTGTCTGGATCAGATATTGAATTTTTGGGATCCCATCGAAACCTTTGGTCTTGTTTTTATGGCACTTGAGCTTACTCAAGTGCCATATAGCGATTGTTATTTCTGTCCGTCAGTCGGTCTGTCGGTCCCGGTTTTGCTAGTTCGGGCACTTCCAGATAAGCTAGGACGATGAAACTTGGCAAGCATATCAGGAAGTGGACCAGATTAAATTAGAAATTGTCGCTTCCTCGATCCGACCATCTGGAGGGGAGTGGAGGGAGGGGGAATCCGGAAAAAATAGGAAAAATGAGATATTTTTAGCTTACGAACGGGTGATCGGATCTTAATGAAACTTAATACATGGAAGGACTTCGTGTCTCAGACCCTCCATTTTAAATCCAGACCGGATCCGGTGACACTGGGGGGAGTTAGAGGGGGAAACCGGAAATCTTGGAAAACACTTAGAGTGGAGGGATCCGAATGAAACTTGGTGGAAAGTACAAGCAAAAGTCCTAGATACGTGACTGATATAACCGGAACGGATCCGCTCACTTTGGGGGAGTTGGGGGGGGGGGGGGAGAAGTCCGAATTTGTAGTGATCCCGCGAGTTCCGTGCTTCCTGATGTGCTGGGACGATGGAAATTGACAGGCATGTCTGGGACCCGACCAGCTTAAATAGGAAATCATCAATTCCCCGATTCGACCATCTGGGGGGAGGGGGGGGAGGGGAGTGGAGGGAGGGTGAAGCCAAAATTTGAGGTATTTTTAGCTTGCGAACGGGTGATCGGATCTTGATGAAAATTGATATTTAGGATGACCTCGTGTCTCAGACACCCCTTTAAATCCGGGCCGGATCCGATGACACTGGGGGGAGTTGGAGGAGGGAACCAGAAATTTTGAGAAACGCTTAAAGTGGAGGGATCGGGATGAAACTTGGTGGGAAAAACAACTACAGGTCCTAGAAACGTCATTGACATAACCGGACCGGATCAGGGCATTGTGGGGGAGTTGGGGTGGGGAACCGGAAATTTTGAGAAACGCTTAAAGTGGAGGGATCGGGATGAAACTTGGTGGGAAAAACACGCACAGGTCCTAGACACGTCATTGACATAACCGGACCGGATCAGGGCACTGTGGGGGAGTTGGGATGGGGGTCCGGATTTCTGGCGATCCCGCGAGTTCGGCATACTTCCTGGTGTCCTAGGGCGATGAAACTTGGCAGGTATGTCAAGGATCCGAACAGATTGACTTGAGAACAGCCGTTTCCCCGACCTGACCATCGTGGGGGGAGTGGGTGGATGGGGAGTCCGGAATCTAGTGGCGTGCATAACTTTTGAACGGGTGATCGGATCTTGATGAAAATTGATATTTAGGATGACCTTGTGTCTCAGACACCTCACTTTAAATCCGGGCCGGATCCGATGACACTGGGGGGAGTTGGAGGAGGTAACCGGAAATTTTGAGAAACGCTTAAAGTGGAGGGATCGGGATGAAACTTGGTGGGAAAAACAAGCACAGGTCCTAGACACGTCATTGACGTAACCGGACCGGATCCGATGACACTGGGAGGAGTTGGAGGAGGGAACCGGAAATTTTGAGAAACGCTTAAAGTGGAGGGATCGGGATGAAACTTACTGGGAAAAACAAGCACAGGTCCTCGACACGTCATTGTCATAACCGGACCGGATCAGGGCACTGTGGGGGAGTTGGGGTGGGGGTCCGGATTTCTAGCGATCCCGCGAGTTCGGCATACTTCCTGATGTCCTAGGGCGATGAAACTTGGCAGGTATGTCAGAGATCCGAACAGATTGACTTGAGAACAGCCGTTTCCCCGACCCGACCATCGTGGGGGGAGTCGGTGGATGGGGAGTCCGGAATCTAGTGGCGTGCATAGCTTTTGAACGGGTGATCGGATTTCAATGAAACTTGTCTGGTGAGCTATCGCCTCGGACGTTCAGTGTCACGTCCGAGTCGGGTCCGATACCTGTGGGGATGGGGGGGGGGGGGGGGGGTGGAAAACTCAAGAAACTCTAAAAGTAGAGGGATTGGGACGAAACTTAATGGATGGAACAAGCATTAGGCCTAGATGAAATTGACGGAGCCAGATGGTTTCGGGGCTCTGTGGGGGGAGTTGGAGGGGGTTTCCTGGAATTCCGGTAGTCGTGAGTTAGAATAGTTCCAGATGTAAAACTACAACGAAACTTTGCAGGCATATTAGCGACCCGAATTATCTTGACTTAAAAACCTGACACAACATACCCCCGGAAACTTCCGTTCCTAGATCCGAGCATTTTTGGGGGAGCAAGAGAAGAGAAATATGGACTTCTATAAATTGCGAACGAGTGGTCTGATTCGAGTGAAACTTCATGGGTGATACGAATCGATGGCCTCGACATGTAAAACATGCGTTCGAACCATATGCGACCACGATTAGGGGAATTGGGGGTGGGGGGACTTTTGACATGCACAAAAACCAAACGGATGGACCGAATGAGATGCAATTCGACAGTGCCGAGTTTATGCGGCCTAGATTTGTTATTTGGCGTCTGGGCCGGATTCGGCCAAGGTAGGGGGGGGGGGGTACTGGAAACTTGCAGATAGGCTATGCTCCAATTTCAGTCAAACTTGATGAGGGAATTAAGAGATTGGGCCCGAACCGGCTCCGACAACGTTGGTGGGAAGGAGGGGGGGGGGGGTACCGGAACTTTCCAAAAATGCTCAGATTCGAGTGAAACTTGGTAGATGGTATAAACGAAGATGCTTTAGGTGGTCGATTTTTTTTTATTCCGAACCAGATTCGGCCACGGTAGGTGGAAATAGAGTGAGTACCGGAAATCGTGTAGCACGTCTAGGGATCAAACAAATGGATTTATTGGGATGAAAGTTTGAACAGTCATGTGCATTTGCAATCGAGACGATGCCGGAACTGCTCAGAAATGATTGAAACTAAATATCCTATTTCTATTTCCGAACCGTCTTTTTGGATGGCGGGTGTATTTTGTGACGTTTTCATCTACTTTCTTGTACAGCCTACTCGTACAAGTGCCATATGAGCTCGTAGCTCTTGTTTTAAATGCAACGGCATACCTGTTTTCGTCGTTTCGTTTCTGAAAAAGTGTGTTCTTAACGTGAAAAATACTTTTATTGCTATTAGTTACGAGCAAGTCTACTATGTTTTCGATGGGCTTTTTCGATGGGCACTATTTTGTCACTTTTTTCGATGGACAGAGTCGTGATTTCATAGCTATTCTTAACGTTTCAATGGGATCGCAAAAAGACGCTCTGCTCCTCGGCATTTCACAAAATTTCGCCTGTGGCGCATTTCGTAGCATTCTCTATTTAGAGGAACGGTGTGACATTTACTTGGAGATTAGTCTCGGATTTTTTCGATTTAAAACTCAATAAAGTTTAACCGAAACGGGCTGGGATACTACAATCTAGTTACCCATCACTTATTCACTTACATTGGCTTGAAGACCCGCTAAAAACGCGTTACTTCGTTATTCCGCTATTCACAAATAATCGATTTTCAAATAATGGAATTTCCGTGTGATTTGTGGTATCTCTATGCGCTTGTATTTTTGTTTTATGCCTTACGAGAAAGATTTATGTTTTTTTTTTTTGTTCAGGCACTAAGTAATCTTCACCAATCGCCTCGTTTGTGTTGAGATTAAAATTTCCCGCGTCATAGTAGAATTTACGCTGTGGGGACTTCTGAACGTCATAAGTATAGCAGATAGTGGAAAATCAAGATTCCCTTTGCAGAATCCAAATAATTCAGTGTATTCATTGAAATGAGACAAACATAAGTTGGATTTTCGTTTCAACTTTTATGGTTAGAATCTTCCTAGACAAAGGCACATGGCACATTAAGAAATTTCGCCAGCGGTGCTTGCTTTAATTTGTCCCGGGTACAGGTGTTGAAAGCTTTCCTCTTTAGTGAAAGCTGAAATGTAACGCTGAGGCTATGAAAGTATGTAGACAGGCTATCAATGTATGTAGGCACACAATTTGATTAAAAGAATAATTTCACCTGATGCATTGCAGCTAGTTTTGCACCGCCTCTGTTATTTGTTGGTGGGGAAATGTGCGCCATTGCCGCGTAGTGGCAATAGTTCATTTTTGTCGGTACGTGCTAGTCGTATGTTACGCTCCAGGAGTTGCAAATGAGGGGTCTCACCTCCCCCCTCCCCCATCCTGAGTGCTTCGGGCGATCCCTGGAAGCACTGCAGTCCAAACACGAATGGTGAAAGACTCAGTCCGAAGCGGCCGTGAAGTGGACGTGCAGCCAGGGGCGTCACAACTTGGGGGGGGAGAGGGGACGCCCCCCCCCCCAATGCTGTCGACCAGTCGGCAAAAAAAAACCGAGTTGGCGCGATGCGCTACTGTTTTTCGTCAAAACAGTTGATTTTTTTTATGAAAACAGTCGGTTTTTCTGAAAATTGGTTTTTCGTCAAAATAGTTTGTTTTTCTGAATATCTATGAATTTTTCCAAAAATCAGTCGCTTTTTTCCAAAAATATTATTTTTGTTGTTGTAAACAGCCGTTTTTTCTGCAGAAAAAGTCGGTAAAAATTACCCGCCAGTTGGTAAATGCCTTGTCGGGGGGGGGGGGGGGGGGGCCAAACATTTTGGCTAGTAACGCCTCTGCCTGCAGCGTAAAAACGAGGCTCAGACTTGGGCTCCAAGCCGAAGAATCCGAAACACCAGTCAAATAATTTGAAATGTAGAAACGATGGATGTAGAACAGCTCAAAAGATTGCAATATGGATTACTGCTCTGCCGTTTACAACACCAAGCCTATCACAACTGCAAGCTGTAGAGCTGGAAATAAAATTGGGCCGAACTCGCTCCCCTCGTGTCATATCTGCGATTTCACTTAGACGTCGCGAAGCGTATTTTTGCCTGACAAAATATAGACGCCCTTCGTGTGAATTCCGATTAAGTTGTTCATCTGCTGCGCGTTGCGGTTACTGCGAAACAGGTGCTCATATGGCGGCGAAACTGACAATAGGATCTGTGGACAATGGACACCAGGAAATTAAGAAGCTGAATCGAAACTTGAGTATTAAATGCTGGGGGAGTGATGACAGTTACACTAAGCACCCTCATAAGCGGTGTGGACATTCGATCCTGGAGGAGAAAAGGATAGTTTCCGACAGAGGAAATTAAAGTGTGGGGGGGGGTGATTGCCCTAGATTGGCTTATGTCACTTTACCAAGGACCCTCTGGTATAAGATAGCGAAAGTCTTTTACCAAATGAAAGACATCCGGATATTACACAGACTTGGATACAAAGACGAGGTTACAAAGGAGACACTATCTACATGACAGGAAACACGATAAAAGGCTCCCTGACCACCGTCACGAGTAAAGCTTCAATGTCAACACTGACAGTATAAAAGCTACATCCAACAGCGTGTCTACTTGTCAATATAATACTCTGAAACTTTGGTTCCAGCTCCGAACAAACTCATTACCACTCGGTTTTAGAAAAAAGGTGCTTGAGAGAAGGAAAAATTGGGATGGGTTAATCATTGATAATTACAGGTGTGCGATTTGTCTTGCTGGAGAGGACACTGTTTCCCACTTCCTAGGGCAGTACCAAGAGTCTCTTTCTACAGGATCAATTTGGGAGAGGGTTGCTTTTTCCTGGTGTTGCCGTGTAGCCAATTGACATCGACTAAAGACAACGTCATTAAAACGGTGGTAGATTATGTGAGTGGGAATTTACATAGAAGATAGTTTATGTATGTGTCGTAGGATCGGATCTAGGCGAGAACCCCCCCCCCGGAAAACCCCCCGCCCCCCACCAAAAAAAACCAGGTACCAAAACCCCCCGGCAAAAAAAACCCCGGCGAAAAAAATTCCGGTGTCAAAAACCCCCGACCAACCCCCCCCCCCCCCGGTGCCAAAAAAAAACGACCAAACCCCCCCCCCCCCCCCCCCCAGTACTAAAACCCCATCGTCGAAAACCCCCCATATCCTTTAATTTTAATACGAATCCAAAAGATTTAACATTCACAAAACATTCGAACATGACCTGTACTTTGACCCAAAGAGTCATCGTGTCAAATTTGAACAAAATATGTCAACTCTTTCGAGAGTTATCGAGCTAACAGACGGACAGACGTACAACTTTTGCGATGTCTTAGGTCCGTCTCCACTTTCGTTGTGGGATCCCAAAAAATAACGGCACCTAACTGCAGCTTCCTCGCCAAGAAGGGAAGGAACTGGGAAAGGATTTGTTGGGGGGGGGGGGGGGGGTCCGCGTTACACTGAGTGGAACGGGTTTTGATTTGATCTTTCACTTTTAACAACTCACTGACAACAGCCTAAGGTGAATGTGTGTGTTCGTTCACTTCAGCAATTATTCTGTCACCATCAACCTTCATCTCCGCTTTACACCCCCCTCCCTTGTTTATCTTTGTTCTGCTTAACGCATTCAAAACTTAGAACACATCCTGCCAGCACTTTTTGCTTCACTTACACATACAATTTGTGCACGCACAAGCTTATTCTTACACTTGTTACTGGATACTGCGTCCAGTTATCCTACTCTTATGCATCCGTCAGTAGGTACATGAGCTTATCTGGGTACCCAGCTAATCCCTTGTAGGCCTACTATCCGTGGCGTATGTATTTGGGACTAGGAGATTCTTTTGGGATTGTCTTTTTTATGCGGGGGGGGGGGGGGGGGGGGTACCGGAGGGGGGGGGGGTTTAGCCGGAACCCCCTAGGATCATTATGTTTTCAATGTATTAATATGCATTAATATATTCGTATGCCGTGTTTATAAAAATCTGTGTATGGCCCATTGAGGCTAAATAAACACTATTCTATTACATGCGATACTGAAGCTTTATAGTATAAAAGAAGTATCCGTATACAGAAGCGCAGTATTTGATACAGGAAAGGAAAAAGGGAGGGAAGGAGGATAACGGTTCAAGCTGCAGGAGCTAGCCTAGTTTCTGTTTCAGTCGTAGATGGAAACGTTCGAGAAAGCCTGATTGCTCTACATACCGAAACTGAAGAGACGAGCTCACTTGGGCTACTGGGATTACAAAAAATTAAAAAAATAACGAAAAATGCTTGTCTCTTCAATGCTCTTTCAATGCCGCTCCCCTTTTCCTTTTCCTGTATCTGATACTGCGTTTCTGAATTCGGATACTTCTTTTATACTGTAAAGTTTTAGTATCGCATATTTGACAAGTAGACACGTTGGTGGGTGTAGCTTTTATACTGTCAGTTTTGACATTGAAGCCTTACTCGTGACGGTGGCCAGGGAACCCTTTATCGTGTTTCCTGTCTTGTAGATATTGTCTCCTTTGTAACCTCGTCTTTGTATCCAAGTTGTCTGTGTAATATCCTGGTAATATCCTGATGTCTCTCATTCTGGAAATACATTTCGATATCTTAAAATCCTCTTAATAATGATTTTTGTTTTTCAAGGTGAAAAAATAAGAATAAATAATCGTTTCAAATGGACTTTTGTCGTTCTTGCAAGCAGAATCGCGATTTTTGTATTCCAGTATTCTAACACAGTCTAGATTGAAGTTGGCTGGGTTTCTGGAAGATTTTAAAACCCCGTAACGGCTATTTTCAGCCTCACTCGCTCCCTTGGTTTTGAAGATAAACGATACAGAAACGCAGTGTCTGATCCAGGAAAGGAAAAAAGGGCGGGAAGGAGCATAACGGTTCAAGTTGCAGTAGCTAGACTAGTTTCTGCTTCAGTCTTATATGGACACATTCAAGAAAGTCAGATTTCTCGACATACCCAAACTGAAGAGACAAACTCATTTACTGGGATAAAACAAATAACGGATTAATGAAAATATAATGAAAATTCCACTAGCAAGGAGCGTCTGCTCCTTTCATTTGGACTGCCCACTGATTATTTGAAGGGCCGTGGTATTTTAAACCATGCGAAGGTAGCATAATCATTTGGCTTCTGTTTTCCAGGTGACAAAATAATAATAAATAATCGTTTCAAATGAACTTTTCTTGAAAGCAGAATCGCGATTTTTATTTTCCAGTATATTTTCAGCCTCACTCGCCCCCTTGTATTTGACGATAAACACGGAAAAGCTTGCATGACGGATATTTCTGACTATTGAGCTTCTCCGGAAGAAACAAGACCAAAGGTGTCGATGGGATCCCAAAAACCTAAGATTTGATCCAGACAATTAGGTCTTGTCTTCGCCAGGCTAACCCTCAGAGAAAACCGAGTTCAGATATTCTATCTACCTATCTATACCTCTATAAGCCATATCTATTTGGACGATATTGACCGAAACTTCCTGCTTTACTACTGCCAAATTTGCGGTTTCGCCGGAATTCCGAGCGAACTACTAGTCCAGCAAAAAAAGAAAAATTCAGAAACGAAGCCGGCGTATCTCCTTATCCCTATAAAGAAATCTAATCAACTTTAAAGCACAATGGACACTTCTAATGATTTATTTCGTATTTAATGCTTCACAAATAAACATTTCCGACATCCTCTAGAAGGCGCTACGTAAATCGGCCGTTTTCTTGTTATCGCTTGTGTTTACCTTTCTGGTATTTCGGCGATCCAAATCTTAGGAGCTGGGATATCGTGGCAGAAAATTCAAAAACACCCGACAATGCTTGATTGAAAAGGATATATTCGAGATGTCACCAAAGCAGGGTGCAAATGGGGAATCGGAATCACTAGAAGACATGTTAAATCTCCAAAATATTCTAATCATGTATAATTTAAGTCTTCGATGGTTTTCTTCCACTTCTTCTTCGGTCGTAGTTTGGCTAACGTGCTTTATAAAATGTACCGGAATATGCAATAAGTTTACAAAAAATAACGTAGCTTCAAAAATCATTCACAAACAAATAGCCTATTCAAATCTGAATCCTACAAGCTGATTTAGGCATTAAATAAAGATCACTAATTACTTCACTCTTATCTTTGTCCAAGCTAATATATTTGAGCATGTACTGGCCCAAGGAATTACGCTTTGAAATATCACAGAGAGGAAACTGTTGAAAAATCTGCTGAGCTAGGGGGTAAGCATTGGTCCTAGTTTGTTACAGAGTGGGATTGGGGTAGTTTGATGTGCCCATTGAACTTTAAATAAAATTTTGACTTAAAAAAAATGCGGGTACAACCGGATTCCGGACTAATTATATGTCCGGGTAAAAAATGATCATTATATACAGACTCAGCGTCTCTTCTTACCCCTAAATATATCATCTAATCAACTTCAGATAAAGCTTTTACTTTTAACCAACTTTCCGGTTTTGGCCGGATTCCGGAAGAACTGCTTGTCCGGCGACAAAATTATTTTCACCATTATGCTCAGCATGTCTTCTTACCCCTAAATCAAACATTTAATCAACTTCAAATGAAACTTTTACTTTTAACCAGCTTTCGGGTTTTTGCTGGATTTCGGACGAACTACTCGTCCAGCGAGAAAATGGTTTTCACCATCGTGCTCAGCATGTCTTCTTACCCCTTAATCAAACATTTAATCAACTTCAAATGAAACTTTTACTTTTAACAAACTTTCCGGTTTTTGCCGGATTCCGGACGAACTACTTGTCCGGCGAGAAAATGATTGTCACCATCGTGCTCAACATGTCTTCTTACCCCATAAACGACTATCACATTAGCTGTTTAAAAATATTTTGTTTGTCCCTTAAATTGAACCCCCTCCCCCACCCCCAAATATAGGGCTACAGAGCCCATCTACGAACTCGACCTTACCCTTGACACAAACAATCCTCATACCATGTTTCATCAAAATATCTCATTCCCTTCGAGAGTTATCGTGCTTACAGACGGACGGACGGACGGACGGACAATTTTTGCGATGTCATAGGTATCCCTTCACTTACATCTTGGGATCCCAAAAACAGGCAGACTGACCCGCCAAGACAAAAGAGCCAGACAAGGAAATAAAATAAATCAGTGTAGTGCTGTCGGCTAAAGGTGGATACAAAGATCTAGCAAGTTCGGATCTGGGAAATGAGAATGATGGAACGATAAGGGATGTAAACCCGATGAAAAAATTGTCTCAAAATAGTACTATGAAGCAGTACGAAAAAGTTGCATGCAGTACTAACGATGCTACTACATGCTTCTACTTCAAGGCTACCGTGTTACTGCATACTACTATATGCTACTATTAGCAAGACTGGATGCGATGCTACTATGGCAATACAAGATGCTACTGGATACTACTACATAAGATTGGACCAGTCTCAGGCACATTAAATGATAGTATTCTTTGCTATTACATAGTATTACATGCAACGTTTTTGTACTACTACCATACTACTACGCAAGCTACAAATTTTTCATCGGGAAGTGAAGCAGCATAAGGTACCTGAAGACAGGTACTTTAAGCCCCATGAAAGCTGAACGTCCTGGGTCTGTTGTGTTTTGTTCAACGTTTTTTCGTGTGTACCCTTTGCGGGAAGAGGTGGGCGAATCAGATCATGAAAGAATTCGAATCCGGATCCAGGGCTAGGTACAAATCCGACTCCAAATCCACCGTTTCATGCTGAGGATTCGAATCCGGAATCGAATCCGGACCTCAAAAGAAATGAAAGCGTGTAGGCTACATTTGTTACAGTTCAAAAATCAGAGGTGACAAAAAAGCACTGATGCCTAAGGCAAATGAAACGTTGAAATGGACGGTGTAAACCATATTTCTAGGCTTTCATGTGTGCTTGTTATAGTATTGGTTTTCTCACGGGAACCAGGAACGAATTTGGGACTCGTTAAGCAAAATACCTCAAGTGCAGAAGTAGAAATTGGATCGGATTCGTACAATTCACGGTTTGGAATCGAAATCAAGCCTGACAATACAGAGATAGGGCGGCCAAATCCAGCCTGACAAGCAGAAGATTCGAATCCGGACCAAAAGTGCGAATCCTGGATTTGAATCCGAATCCAGATTTGGATCCGCCTATCTCTGCTTGCGGATAATAAATAGATAACAAAAACTGACTGCACTAAACGGATATTCCAGTTCTACTCTAGTGATATTTCCGCCCTTCTTGGTAAGGGTCCTCTTCAGGCTCAAACTAAATAAACGGACGTGTTACCTGGAGAATAAGAAAGCTTTGGTGTTTAACGCAGTCAAATGTAATTCGCTAATAGCCCGTAAATAACCTTAAATGTTCGCAATTCAACCTGGAGATAGTAAAGTCAGAAACTAAAACGTCTGTGCATTTTTTCGTTGACATATATAATAAAATGTAAGGGCAATAATGAACGCAAATGTTAGTACCACCATTTGTGCCGTTATTTGTTAGTGTGTGAGTATTATAATAGATGGAAAGGTTTTGGAAAGGCAACCAAATTAGTGCCGTTTTTGTCTTAAGGACCTGTCTTACATATAATACCAACGCAGCCTATTCCCACAATCACTCCATATATTTCTAAACCCGGAGACCCCAATTTCGTACGGTACATTCTAACACCTCTAACAAAGCCACGCTGATTTTCTCTTGGCGTGTTTTGCTACCTACGATGTGTATCACGCTGTCGACGGTTGTCTGAAGGTTTTCCATCAGAACAAGAGCTAAGGGCTCATGTGGCTCTTGGTACGAGTAGGTGGTACACGAAAGAAGATGAGAACGTCACAAAATACCCTGCCGTCCAAAAATGCGATTCGGACCCACAAATAGGATATCTAGTTTCATTCAAGTTTGAGTATTACCGGCATCACCTCGGATCATCTAGGGCAAATGAGTATTCTATCTTCCAAGTTTCAACCCAGTAGGTCCAATCGTTTGGTCCTTAGAAGTGCCAGTCGATTTCCGGTACCCCCTCCAACTCCCCCTACCGTGGCTCCCCTTCCAACTCCCCTTGCTGTGACTGAATACGACTCAGACACATAAAAGTCGCAACTTGACATGTCCTATATTCCCGTTCATCAAGTTTGACTGGAATTGGAGCATATCCTATCTGCAAGTTTCGGATTCCCGCTTCACCCCCCCCCCTCACCTATAACCTGGCCGGATTCGATCCAGACGCCAAATAACAAATCAAGGCCGCATAAACTCGGTACTGTCCAACTTGCATTCCTTTCTGTCCATCTGGTTGGTTTTTCTGGATGTTAAAAAGTCCCCCCCCCCCCCACTCTCCCAACCGTGGCCACATCTTTTGCTTGTCTACCCGATGAAAAATTTGTAGCCTGCGTAGTAGTATGGTAATAGTACGAAAACGTTGCATGTAGTACTATGTAACAGCAAAGAATACTATCATTTAATGTGCCTCAGACTGGTCCAATCTTATGTAGTAGTATCCAGTAGCATCCTGTCTTGACATAGTAGCATCCAGTCTTGCTAATAGTAGCATATAATAGTATGCAGTAACACGGTAACCTTGAAGTAGAAGCATGTAGTAGCATTGTTAGTACTGCATGCAACTTTTTCGTACTACTTCATAGTACTATTTTGAGATAAATTTTTCATCGGATAGGTGATCACTTCTTATCACTCATAAATCTTCACTCGAATCGGACCACCTGTTCGCAGCTTACGAAAGCCATTGATTTCCGGATTCCCCTTTCCTCAACTCCCCAAAGATGGCCAATCCAGGAAAATGAGTATTCCTAGGGCATTATGTATGGTCCTTCAGTCACTAGTACACCTGCAAAGTTTCATTGGTCCTTATAATATCTGGAGCTATCCTATTTGGCGATCACCGGAATTCCGGGCAACAGCCTCCAACTCGCCCAAAGAGCCCCGATTCGATTTGGTTTTTTTCAGTTACGTCTTTAGGGCTGATGCTTTTTCTTCCCACCAAGTTCCATCCTAGTCCCTCGACTCTAACCGTTTCAGGAGATTTCTGGTGCCACTCCAATGCCCCCCCCCCCCCCCCCCACAGGTATCGGATCCGATCAGGACTTGAAGTGGAGCACCCAAGACGGGATCGGGTAAACGTTTGATCGGGTAAACGACTATTCTCAAGTCAGCCTGTTCGGGTCCCTGATACTACTCCCAAGTTTCTTCGTTGCAGCACATCAGGAAGTACTGAACTCGCGGGTTCATCAGATTCCAGAGCCCCCCCCCGCCCCAACTCCCCCACAGTGCCCGAATCTGGTCCGGTTATGTCAAAGATGTCTTTAGTACTTGTGCTTGTTTTTCCCACCAAGTTTCATCCTGATCCCTCCACTCTAAGCGTTTCCCAAGATTACCGGCTCCCCCCTCTAGCTCCCCCCAAGTCGCCGGATCCGGTCTAGATTTGAGATTGGTCGTCTGAGACACGGTGTCTTTTCAAATGTCAAGTTTCATTAAGATCTGATCCCCCGCTCAAAAGTTATAAATAACCCAAGATTCCGGATTCCCCTCCCTCCACTCCCCCTACGATGCTCGGATCGGGGAAGTGACTGTTTCCAACTTATTCTTTTGGGGTCCCTGATACGCCTGCCAAGTTTCAACGTCCTAGCTTATGTGGAAGTGCCCGAACTACCAAAACCTGGACCCGATGAAAAATTTGTAGCCTGCGTAGTAGTACGAAAACGTTGCATGTAGTACTATGTAATAGCAAAGAATACTATCATTTAATGTGCCTCAGACTGGTCCAATCTTATGTAGTAGTATCCAGTAGCATCCTGTCTTGCCATAGTAGCATCCAGTCTTGCTAATAGTAGCATATAGTAGTATGCAGTAACAGGGTAGCCTTGAAGTAAAAGCATGTAGTAGCATCGTTAGTACTGCATGCAACTTTTTCGTACTACTTCATAGTACTATTTTGAGATAAATTTTTCATCGGGGACAGACCGAGGGACGGACAGAAATTGTGATCGCTATATGGCACTTGGCCGAAGGGCAAGTGCCATAAAAACCAGTTATGTACATTGTTTCCCTGTTTTCGCTACAAGTCAACGCGTCTCGGAAAAGGCTTAAAACAGCCAAAGGTTTTAACAGGTTATTTGTTGAAAGCACAGCCTAGATTTAAAATATTCAAATATTCTAAAATACTTTAAGTTGAAGAGTAAATAGTGCAAGGTGTCCTTTAATAAAATCTTACTATTCGCAGTCACCTTGAGCTGAATAATTATACGTAGAAAAAGGAATGGAAAGGAGAGGTAAGTAATATGAAATGTCAGCTTGAAGGAACCTTAATTTTCGAGCCTCTCACCTCATGCATTCTCTAATCAAAATAACTCTTTATTATCCAACTCAATTGGAAAAGAATTACTTACAGGAGATCTGATAAGCATTAAAAAAACAGCTTCCTCAACAGCCTATATTGACCATAATTATAGGCTGAAGTTTTCTTCCTCGAACCCTTAATAGCCAGCTATCGCAGTTAATTTTTTGGATAGCTTGATCATATCTTCTGAAGTAACCAACAAGCAGATTAACGAATACCGAAAGCGGACTAAAAAGATTAAAGGAACAGAAAACTTGACTCAAACTTGGCTCACCCTGAGTCGATATTGAGAGTAAGAAAAATTCTCGTTACGACCATTGCAGTTTCCTGGCAGTTTCCGAGAATTTGACTTTTGAGTTAGTAGAAAAAAAGCAAAATATTTGTGTGCCGGGAGTAGGAATCGAACGCACGACCTCTTGACTACTGCCCGATACTATGGCCGAAACAAGGCCAAAGGCGAACTTTTACAGTGCAGAAGTCCATAATTACAGTGCATAAGGGGCAAGGGCGTGCCAGCTATAGCTCTGGCAACACTAGGGAGGGGGTTCGAGATAACAAAGAAGGGGGTCTGTCGACAATAAGTCCCTGTATCTTTATCTAAGCCCCCCAGGTCGGTTTGATGGTCAAAAGTTGCATTGTCAAGTTTTCTGTGCCTTTAAGGGAGTAATAATATTTAAATTAAAAAGTGTTTAAAGGGATGAGAAAGTTTATCTGAATTTTAGGCAGAAATCATTCATGGAACTGAGGTTGTAAACTTTCAAGTTATGATGGGGTTTTTGTGTGTGGGGGGGGGGGGGGGAATGAAGCGAAATCTGCATTTTGGAAAGCTTGTTTTGTATATGTAAAGTAAAAAAAAAAAATATATCACTTACATTAGGCCACCTTCTGTGTTAATGCAGAGAGTTACATAGACTAATTGAGATTTTGGGGATAGGGGTAGTGGATAAGAAATATATTATTAAATAAGAAGCTCCAATCAAGACCAATCAAGTTTATACTATGCCTATATCTCCAGCAACACCTTCAATAGGTAAAAATACTACACTGTCGGAAGTTACATAACGACAACAGAAGGATGTTTTTTCAACAGATAACACTTTGGGATGTTATCTGTTATGTTTCTTTCGTTCCCGTTACTATTTTTACCAATTCAAGGTGTTGTTGGAGATCTAGGCACGAAATAGTGTAAACTTAATTGGTCATAACACTTTATTTCTAAGTGAAAACGTGTTATTCTTGAAAGTGTTATACGCTATCTGTTATGAAACTTCTGACAGTGTATGATAGTTGTGTGTGATTGTGTACGTAAAGTGAATTAATGGTGTGTTTGTATCTTTGTTGTTGCATGATAGCCTTATGGATTTAATTGCAAATAATTATTCGTTCATTACTTGAAATTGCACTTACAAACGGGTACAAAATCCCGGGGTACCTTTTAGAGTTAATTTCGCTGATTTTATTTAATTGCGTTAATTTGGTTTTTTGTTCATTTCGTGCTACGGAGTCGGGAGCGTACCAGTTATTTATCCGGTATAACATTTTAAAATTTAACTGAAAAGTCAGCTTATTTTCACATGTGCTATCTGAATACACTGAAATATTTTGACCCATTTGTGGGATTTTGTATTTTTTCACCTGAGGCTTTAGTAATAACGCTCAGAATGTGCACTGCTTGCACGACAACCGAAAATTCATCCAGACGCGGGAAACTTGAATTTCAAAAGAAAGCCTGCATAACGACGTTAAGCCCGAGAAAGTCTGGAGCGACGGAAAGTCACAGAAAATGATGTCTTTGCACGGAATCTGCCATTTATAGTTTATTTTTCGGCAATGGCTCTCCTTTGTAGTTGGTCAATATTACAAGCATAGACGGACAGGTGCGAGGTGCCACGTATATCAAAGAATAATTTCATTAGATGAAATCAATTATCTGCGGAAAGTGGACAAACAAACAGAGTGACGCAATTTTATCGGGTTTTCCGGCCTATTTAAGTGAATAAAGTCCCGTTTTCACCTCCCGGAACTTCCGGAATCTGGGCTTCCAGATTATTCTTTGACGTCTTCTGTAAATTGGATCTGGAATATGAACCGGTCCAAACGTATATCAAAATAATCCGGAAAAAATGGGCGTTTGAACTTGCAGATTTCCGGAATTTTAAAGTATCGCAGAAGAAATTAAAAAAAAATCACGAAAAATCAGGGAATCAGATTTGTCTACTTTCACCAAATTTTCCGAGCCGCAAAACATGTCCGAACCCCAATTTACAATATTCCTAACTGATAAGCATTCTGGTGTCCCGACAATTTCTACAGGCATTCCCGGGCAATTCTCGGGCAAAGAGAATCCAGAATACCAAGGCAGTTAAAAACGTCGTGGCAAACGTAGTTTAGCAAAATACAACTTTATTCATTCATTTTTTTATTTATTTAGAATACTTAGCAGATTTAGAAGAGAAATAGACAAATACCAACTATTCTTTTTTACACATTATAATTACCGGTTGCGAGGTAGGGGAATTGCCTCGGCATGTATGGCATCCCGGTTTGACTAAGGAGCAATCCAGTAGACTGGAGCCAAGATTATCCTGGGCCCAGTGTACGTTAGTTATGAAGAGAGCCTTTTAAGTCTCGGTCTCCCTTCCCTTGAGCAACGTAGGCACGATTTGACAATAGGTTTTGGCCACGAATGTCTAAATTCTGAACTTCACAGATCAATGTTACCTGGGTATGTTGAACAAAATAAAAACAGGCCCAACACGCGTACTCAAATCCACTCAAACAAAGCTAAATAACAAATTATCCAGTGGACGCAACTGAAAGATATGTTAACTCGTTTGTGCCGTACTTTGTTCGTTCGTTTAATAGTTCTTAGTAATGTTTATCTGGTATTATTTGTTATTTGTCATTGGCCATTTTATCTCCCGTTGACAGTGCTAGGTTGACTTACCTTTGCTAGCTATCTTTGCTAGTTTGGTGAATGAACGATATATATATACAATTTCACCACTGATGAGCAGATTGACAATGCTATACCATGAAAAGGAATGGAAGGTCGTGGACTAGGTGATAGCGCTGGTTACTGGGAAAAATACGGCTAGATTCTGCAAATGTTTAGCTCTTCGCGGCTCAGGCTCGAACCTGAAGAGGTGACCTGCAAACAAGTCCCGAAATTTCGCTAGAATAAATCTTAGCTGACTACTCGTGAGTCGCCATCAACTATAGACAGATAGATAGATAGATCAGTGTATTTCAAAAGCCCAAAGGCCATATACACAAGCAAACAAAGACAAAAACTAGAGTAATAACGGTAGGGTTAGTATTACTCAAAATTTTGGGAAGTGACAAAATTACACCCTCTAGATAAATTTTCCTTAAATCAGACAGCTTCGGGCATCTACGGAGGAAATGGTCCAAATTTTCTTCCTCCTTCTCACAAAGTGGGCAAGCATACCTCCCATCGGGAACCACACTTCATGCTTAGCACTGCAAACGATTTACTGCACTACTGCTACCTTCCGTTGCATGCTAAACTGGCCAAATATGATACTGGACACTGAATTTATAGTCCTGTATAATACTGATGATAGGAATAGGCGATAGACGACTTGAATACCAAAATCAGATCGTTTTATGGGGATAAAAATTCATCAGCCGCTTTTACCGAATACAGAGCAGCCACTTAGGAGTTGGGCGTTTTTGGTCGCGAAATTGTAGTTCTTCTTCACTGTAACTGAGGCTTAAAGAAGTGGCGGAACCACTTTTGTGGTGGTAGTTTGGGATGTTAAATGACTACGTTTCGGTTAACGACCGTTCTGAATCATGGACAAAGAGGGCGGCGTTAAACGCACTGTCAGAAGTTTTGAAAAAGTCGAAAAAGAATCTGCTGACTTTTTTGTTAGTCGTCACGATGTCGGAAAAGTCAGCAGATACTTTTTCGGCGGTTTTTTGGCTCTTCCTGGCAATGCTTGCTATGCATACCATTTAATGCCTAACCTTTTCAAAGTCACAATGGATTACATTCCAAGTATTTTCTGTCAAAACTGCGCATCCTTGTATTATATATTATGAAACTTCTGACAGTGGGATAAGCATAACCTACAGCCTTCATCTATCTGCAGCCTGGCAAGAACCCTTGCCAAGAAGAGCCGAAATATCGTTGGAACAAATTTTTGCTGACTTTAGCACCATTCTTTGCATATAAATAGGCTATCCTATTTCTTCAGCCCAAGCTGGCTGCGAATCCATGGACACAACTGTGAAACGAAAATAGAAAACAAGCGGACAGGTGATGGCGCTGATTATTCAGAAGGAACACGATGGAATAGTAGCTGGTTTCGGTTCACATTTAAGTAAATAAAATTGTGGGCTGACTATATTGTATCGGAATCCCATACAGCCGTGACGTACATAGTGACGGTATGGGATTGAGGACCCAACATAGGATTTGATTGTCCCTAGGTCGTTTCAAAAATGTATAAGGGACCGGCGCCTCGCATCCTGTATACTGTCTCAGCGTGGTTCCCCCGGGCTTTGAAAACATAACCATTATTATTATTACATTTCCTACTCAGCATTTTGTTTGCCAATTCAATTTTTTCCGAAGTCTGCATTTCGTTTGTCAGTGGTGTAAACATACCTCAGCATTTAATTTGATCGGTTTCAGAGTTTAAATACAACTTTATTTGAAAAGCCAATACGAGTGTACGTGGACCCAGACCTGCTGGGGAAAGCTCTGAAGCACGAACTTTATAGCAGGTGGCCCCCCTCCCAAGAAACTTTGAAATTGTGAAAGATAAGTTGGAAGAAGAGAAAGTATTTGCGTCTCTTTCTAGGAACTCTGGTATTCGTCGTATCCGGAGCATTCTTCCTTTTCTTTTCTTTTTACCAACATTTCTTTTAGGATATTTTTCGTGACGTGAATTAAGATTAAGTGAATAGGTCTGAAACACGGGAATCTGGTTACGAATCACATTTTCGCATAAACAGGGTTTGAAAACTGGAATATGTGATGTTCCGTCGATACGCTATTACCGAATAACTTTATTCACTTGTGTGAAAAATCATTTAAATTTGGAGTAGCTCTATGTAATTTCCAAATATGTTGTCGTCGAATACATCGTCAGCTGATAATAACCAAACCTCCTAGGCTGCTGTTTCTGGAACTCTTTTCAACTTACTATACATCCAGGCGCATGGCAGTGGCTTTGATTTAATCTAAGTTAAATTGCCATTTCATATTACGGAAAAACACCTTCGTTCAATTCAAATTGCACGGTCTAGCTTGGATTTTCGTCATTTAGGGAAGTCGGCCAAATTCTCAAGCTGTTTGTGAAAAACAAACGATCCCTCAACTGAGTAAACATAGTTCAGTAAACTGCGATGCAAAAATAAGCTGGCTTTTTGGGATCCCAAAACGTAAGTGACTACGAATGACGAATGACTTCGTAAAAGTTGCCCGTCTGTCCCTCCGTCCGTCTGTCTGTGAGCACGATTACTCTCGAAGGCAATGACATAGTTGGATGAAACATGGTGAGAGGGCTCTTAGGGTCAAGGAACAGGTCGATTTCGTAGGTGGGCTCTGTAGCCCTACATTTAGGGATGGAGAAGGGGTATCAAATTAAGGGGCGAACAAAATATTTGTTAATAGCTACTCGATGAAAAATTTATCTCAGAATAGTAGTATGAAGTCTTAGGAAAAAGTAGCATGGAGAACTAACTGATGCTACTACAAGCTTCTACTTCAAGGCTACCGTGTTAACGCATTCTATTGCATGCTTTTATTAGCAAGACTGGATGCTCCTAGAGCAAGACAGGGTGCTACAATGCTGAACATGAATATAAAAATCATTTTCTCGCCTGACAAGTAGTTCATGCGGAATTTACATGAAAATCGTTTCTCGTCACAAAAGTAGTTCGACCATCATTTTCTATCCGGACATATAGTTCGCCCAGAATCGGCGGAAACCGGACAATTTCTTAAAAGTTAAAGTTTTATCTGAAGCTGACTAGAGATTCGGTATAGGGGTAAGAGATGTGCTGAATACGTTTTTGAGCTTTGTTTTGTTGCCGGATAAGTAGTCTGGCCGAAATTTGACTGAAACCGAAAATGTGGCTGAAGTATCAGGCAGGAAAGTTTTGATCAATTTTGTCAAAGACATGACGTAGAGGGGTAAATACACATGCTAAATTCATAATTGAACTTGGTTTTCTCAGATGGTTAGCCTATGGCCTTATTTTATTTCTAAAATTTAACAGTTAAAATGTTCAAGGAGTCTGGAGAAGACCGGATGTTTACAAGACCAATTGTCTGGATCAAATATTAAATTTCTGGGATCCCATGGAAACCTTTGTTCTTGTTAGTAAAGCCCTAATGAATTTGTTGTTGCCTCTTTTGATCTAAATTGTAAACAAGACCAAAGGTTGCGATTGGATCCCAAAATTTTAATATTTGCTCCGACAATTCGGTCTTGTAGATATTCGGTCTTCAACAAGCCTCCTTAAACATTTTTACTTTTAACATTTAAAAACAGGAAGGCCAATGGTACTAATCGGAGAAGACCACGTTCGTATTTGACAGTGAAAACCGGATACGCCAGCGAGTTTCAACAAGTTCAGATATGTTCAGATATCCGTTTTGCGCTGTCAAATATTCAAATATGGATTCAGCATACGGTTTACCCTATAGCTTCCGTAGTATCTTCTTCCTTCCTTACTTCTGCCCAACTTCAGGTTTCGGCCGGATTCCGGACAAACTACTTGTCTCTCAAAAAACTAAAGCTCAAAAGCGAATTCAGTATGTTTCCTTACCCCCACATCCAACCTCTAATCAACTTCAGATTAAACTTTTACTTTTTAAAAAATTTCCCGGTTTCAGCCGGATTCCGAGCGACCTATACATCCGGTGTGTAAATGATTGTCATATGCGAATTCAGCATGTCTTCTTACCCACAAATCGAAGGTCTTATCAAATTTAAATAAAACTTTTACTTTTAACAAATTCTCCGGGTTTTCCGGATTCCGGACGAACTAATTGTCCGGCGAGAAAATAAATTTCATATTCCAACTGAGCACGTCTCCTTGCCCCTAAATCAACTATCTCAATAGCTTTCAAAAAACCCTCCCCCCCCCCACCCTAAAATATAGGGCTACAGAGCCCATCTTCGACTTGACCTGTATTTTGACCCAAAGGATCCTCCCACCAAGTTTCATCAAAATAACTCAATCCCCTCGAGAGTTATCGTGCGGACAGGCGGACAACTTTTGCGATGTCACAGGTATCCCTCCACTTAGGTTTTGGGATCCCAGAAAGCCGGATGAGTCCGTGGTGCGCACCTAGGCGGAAACATCCGTCAGCACTTGGTCTGCAGATTTTCAAGCGAACATAAGATATCGCTAGCTCCGTAACGATCTACAAGGCGTCTATTTTGGACCGATCTGGGTAAGTACAGAAGGAATTTGCAATACCGAAAATAATCTACCCTCATTTCCTTAAAATCGGTCTTTGTAAATACAGGATATAATAGAGAGTTTTCGGAAATAGGCTTGTTGCTCACGTTAGCACCTCAGCTGACGTCTGCACTCTAAAGTAAAACGCAACGTTTTTTATATATGCAACCAGTTTTCAGAATTTGCCAGTTTTCTAGTAAAGCGTTTCTCCTATAAACCGTTTTAGCGAATCCGTTTCAAGAGAAAACGTACCGCACAAGAATATGTTGCGGGAGAAAGCGTTTCTATTTGCAAAAGCGTTTCTTAGAAAACTGGTTCAAAGGGCCGGCAGCGTTGCATCCTGAAGGGTTGCAGCTACATAACGTTTCATCGCAAAACTGGTTCAAAGGGCCGGCAGCGTTGCATCCTGAAGGGTTGCAGCTACATAACGTTTCATCGCAAAACTGGTTCAAAGGGAAGGCAGCGTTGCATGCTGAAGGGTTGCAGCTACATAACGTTTCATCGGAAAACTGGTTCAAAGGGCCGGCAGCGTTGCATACTGAAGGGTTGCAGCTACATAACGTTTCATCGGGAATTCGTGCCAGAAGTACACGTGAGACATAATAATATCCGATGAAAAACAAGCTTCCTTCTTCTGATTTGGATAGTCTTCTGCGCGATACATTAGTTAAGAGACGATGAAAATCAATGACCGATGCAAATGTCTGACCTCCGCGTTTGAAAAAAATATTATATAAAAAATAATAAAATATTATAATTATATCTTTTGGTCAAAAGTATTTTTTTACTTTTCGGTAAGATATGTAATTTAAGGGTGCTAAAAATTCATTTCTTAGCAAAATCCTTGAGGCATAAACGATCATGGACTAATGAGGATCATGAAAAAGTATATTTTGCTTTAATAGTACTTCAAGGGATGGTCGAATGTGCAATTTCTGAGCTAATCTTGTTAAGTCTCTGATGTTCAAAGTCGAGTTTCATCGTCCTTGCGGATCTGGAAGTACCTTAACTCGCGGTGGCCGGAATTTCGGACCCACACCCCCTACAACTCCACCAAAGGTGCCCGAATCTGATGCGGTACTGTGACGTATCTATGGCTTGTGCTTGCTCTTCCCGCCAAGTTTCATCGCTCCACTCTAAGGGTGTCACAAGATTGCCGGTTCTCCCCTCCAACCACCCCCACCCCACATTCATGGGATCTGGTCGGGACTGATCTCGGAAATTTGAGATACGAGGCTTTTCCAAATATCAAGTTTCATCCAGATCCGATCAACCCTTCGAAATTTATACATGCCTCAAGACTCTGGATTCTCCACACCCCCCCCCCCCCTCACGATGGTCAGATTGGGAAACTGACTATTTTAAGCCAATCATCTCAAGCCTCAAATGGTCAAGCCAATTTTAATCGTCTTAGCCCCCCCCCCCCCCCAGGGTCCGAATTCGGCCCGGTTCCGTCGCTGATGTATCTAGGTCATTTGCTTGTTCTTCCCACCAAGTTTCATCCCAATCGCTCCAGTCTAATCGTGTCACAATATTTCCGGTTCTCCCCTCCGACTTCCCCCCCCCCCACATTCATCGGATCCGTTCAGGACTCGAAGTGGGAGATCTGAGACACGAGATTGTTAATGTACAGATTCATTAAGATCGTATAACCCGTTCGAAAGTTATAGATGCCTCAACATTCCGGATTCTCCATCCCTCCATTCCCCCCTCGGTGGTCGGCTTGGGGAAGTGACTATTTCCAAGTTAGTTTGGTTGGGTCCCTTATATGCCTGACAAGTTTCATCGTCCTAACTTTCTGGAAGTACCCTAACTCGAGAACAGTGAACCGACAGACCGATCGACCAACAGACCGAAAAGTGATCTGTATATGGCACTTGAGCAAAGCTGCAAGTGACATAAGAACTGAGCTATTCAAGAAACCATGATTTTAATAATTACATATAACTTTGGACGCTTTGGAAACTCGTAAATAAGGCATCAAGAAAACAATCACAGTAATCTCCAAAATAACTCATCAAGAAAATAATGACAGTAAGTTTATAAGCATAAAGATTGAGGTCAAATTGGTTTTGGAAAGGGAAACAAATCATAGTAAATCAGTTAAAATCATGGCACAAATAAAACAACAAGAAAAAAAAATCACAGAAAGTACTTCCACTTCCAAGCTGACTAGTTTCTATTATTCCCCCTACGTCTCACCATCAGCAAATCTGACAGACATAGTAAAATAGCTCTCAGGTTGACGAGTAGAAAATCTGGAATCTGCTCCCTGCTGGTAGTATAGAAAATGTAAGTTACCCATTACCCTATAGACCCGACTTATAAGTATGTCTATAGACACACATAAGTGTTGATTGTGTTGATTTTGAGACAATGAGGGACTAACAGAATCTAGTCCACTTTGAATGCTGAGCCAGAAAAGGCGAATTGATAACTTGAGACTTATCAACAACAAATTAGAGAGCACAACTTAACGCAGCACAACACACAAATTCTTTTTAGAAGGAGCATCAGTATAACTGACAGTATTTGAAACCTTGTACTTCTTTCCTTGAAACTACCAGGATAATATTTCAGGATCTCCCATCATAGCGTTCAGATTTTCATGCAATTATACTCTGTACGCACAGCATTCTCTTATTTCTTTCTTTCCACTTGAAAAAACTATTTTGTAAAGCAATATGGTCAAACTGTTGGTAGATGTAGGTTGCAATGGTAAAAAACAATTCTCTTATCCTTCGAGTCCAGCCTCTCAAATGGAACATAAACATAAACTTCTGGGTCAGAACCAGAACAATGCGCTTGACATAAAGGTTGAAGTTTCTGAATTCCAGCAATAATTTCATCAGAAACCTTCTTACTGACTGTGTGGAGATATTGAAGCTCAAGAAGATTAAAAAGATGAGATCATATTATTTTAAATATGCGAAGCACCTGCTCCACTTACGAAATTATGTCATAACCATACATTGATAGAGAAATTCAAGATGCAAGTGTGACCCTTTGGGATGTTTCCTCATCGCTTTCAAAAATCATGGACAACAGGGCCCAACCAGCGCACAAAGCCACTGCTTCCTGACCAAAGATTAAAAATTAAGTAGCCTATCTTTTTTCTGCGTGTTCAGGTGTTCTGTTTATTTTCTTCATTTACTCTGCCATTTCAAAATGATGGGTCATAAATAAATTACTTACTGAAGGAAAAGCTTTGCTTCTTCCCGCTCAACTGTCACATCAGGAAAATAGTAACAAACATTTTCTCCAACATCAGTGGGATATCATCAACAACAAAAATTGGGAATTGAGATGGTATGGGAGGCTCAGGGATAGGGAAAGGTTTTGGAAGGGATGCAGCGTCAGAAGATGAAGTAGGATTAAAAACCCCAAGACAAGACCAGGACAAGACAATGGGGAATTCACAGTATCAGAAGGATGAACCAACTGGATGTGGACCAAATGTGGACATCCAAACCTGACTTACAACACTACTATACAAAATATTTTCTGACAAAAAAAAAGGCAGAAAAGCGTATCTTGATCAATCTCCATATGAAAGAAACATCTATCGCCTAATGTTTCTCAAGAAACAACTCACTGTAGAATTTATAACCACAGTATTTACACCTCACCCTTTCAGGTGACATAGCATAGCATTCATCAGACTAGGCTAAGTTCTAATGCTGATTTGCTGGGTTTGGTCAGGTAAGTTAGTCAGGTGAAAGTAAAACTGATTGGTATTAAATTAGATTGGTATTAGAAAGAGTTCAGAAATTATTCACAGAATTATCAAAAGAAATTAATTAAGGGAATTAAGCAATCATTTCTTCACTAAGCTTATGCAAATAGGATTAGTACAGGAGTGTTGCATGAAGCTGCCACCCTAAACTCCTATTTTGGGGAAATGACTTAGGGAAAAAGAGTAAAGGTTGAAATAAAATTCAGTGGAGTATCCTGAAAGGAAGCTTAGAACCTTCGCTTGTGCTTCGCTTTCTGCTGGTACCATAGTTTACTTGTAATTGTTCAAGACTAAGCTGGAGAACACAAAAGAATATAGGCACCCAAGTGATCATGAAGTCACCCACTTTGCTAAAAATGGTATTTTGCTACATGGTGAAGTTAGAAGCCAGCTGTTTGGTCAGAGAGGTTCCTTGACCTTTTGCAAATAACAAAATTTGCTGTTTTCTTGGAATTTGCATGATTTTTCTGGGGGTGGCAGCTTCATGATCCAAGGTGGCAGAATCATGTACCACAGCCAATTGGGGGGTGGGCGGTGCCATAGTAAGGGCAGCTTCATGCAACACTCCTGTAGCTTATGAGCATTCAGTTGGTCTGAGACAGGCTAACCAAGAAAAGCTTAGGAGCATCCAGTTGGTCTGAGACAGGCTAACAAAGAAAACAAAAACAAAGATTAAATTATTTACTTACTCTGGCAGAACTCCAGAACATCTTTGTCCTTTTCGACAATTTATATAATGATGTGACTCCTCCATAGTGATGAGTCGCAATTCGCGCACTTTTCAGTTTCAAAGATGGCACGACAAACAAGAAGAAAACGGGATTTTCTTTCATGGAAGGGAGCTAACAAAATGAGTTTAACAGCGGGAGGTAAAGGACTTTTGATTTAGATTCCCGAGTTAACAGATACTTATCGGCGTATGATGACAATTATAAGCCTGTCAATGGTAGAAATGTTGCCAACTAGTTCAATAATATTTTTCTAACAGAGTTGTGAAAGTAAGAGGTTAATTGCTTTTTTAAAGAAAAAATTAGTCTTTTCTACTTTTGATTGGCTATGACGCTTTATGCAACCAACCAATAGAAAGCATAATTCGCTTTTGCAATAAGAGTATGAAGACTTTAAGCTGTAATATCTTTTCAAACACCTATGCGAAAAATGTAATCATACGATCAAAAAAAAGTTAGGATACCTTTTCCAGCCAATTGTAGGTTCACAAACGCTTTCACTTAAGGCGTGTTCTCGACGTTCCCTGAGGTCTCCGCTTAAGGAGTAGCCGCGTTTTTGTTTTCCCGAGTCCCCAGGGGCGGGGAATGCTCTGATTATCATCACCATCGTCAAAAAGGACTCCCTTTCATATTCGGAGGGGAATCAATTTTTGCCAGTGTTTTTGCAATGTAAAATAATTAAAAAGAATCAGAATAAACAAATCCCAAAATAAAGTGGATCTAGTAATTTCGTCAACTGCACATTCTTTTTTTCGAACAAAATCCATTTTAGAAGCATTCTCCGTGTTCTCGTTGTTTTCCTAGGCGGAGTTCTCCCGGAATTCGGCCAAACCCGGAAAATTTTTTAAAAGCAAAAGTTCGATTAGATGACAGATTTAGGGGTAAAAGTGCGAACACACGATGAGGATTTCCCGGCCGGATTTCCTGCAATTTCATCATCAAGTTGAAATTTTTTCAACTTTTCCTTATGGAAGTGATGATGGTGCCGTAAATGGCTATGACGCTTTATGCAACCAACCAATAGAAAGCATAATTCGCTTTTGCAATAAGAGTATGAAGACTTTAAGCTGTAATATCTTTTCCAACACCTATGCGAAAAAAAGAAAAACAAAGGGGCTCGGCTGATGACAGATGTGAAAAACCTCATTTCCTTTTCTACATAGGGTTTTGCATGCAAAGTGTCCCGTGCCTCAGCTGTTTCTACCTAGCAGCCAACCAGGATATTGGCTCTTGGGGAATAGATAGGGAAAATACATGGAAAATAGATAGGGTGCTGTTAGGTTTTTCATCTCCATCATCATTAGAGCCCTTTTGTTTTTGTTGTGAAAAATATATAAAGGATTGTCTTTGATTCCTCTAATTCATAGTAGTAATTTCAGCCCTGTCCGAGCCAGTGCTCAGTTGTGATGACAGAAACTGTGTTTTTTCTGTATGCACTGTATACTGAAATCCATGCACCGTACATGAAATCCAAGGTACAGTGCTTGAACGTCTAGCACCCAGGCATGGTGCTAGACGTTTGAGCACCGTGCCTGAAATGGGGCTAGTGTACTAGACTGCAGCGTTCTGGCGAAGGCCACATGGAGAATATACTGATGGGCGTGATTGAAGTAACAGCTTCACCTCTTACAGCCAATAGAAAATTAAATCGAGCGCCGCAGGCGAAAATTTTCGAAATTAATTTTTGTTGCTGTAGGCTAAAACTAACTGCTTCTCTTACAAATTCTATCATTTACCGTTGATTAAACGCCGAGACTCCAAGAAGTTCCAGAAACCGGATGGAGCGACGCTCCGGCAGTATCTGTAAGTGTAGTCTAGTCAATATACTACCCATAATCACATAAAGTGAGCGCCGCAGGCGAAATTTTTTGTTGCTTTTAATTTTAATCTTAATTTCCATCCAAATTCTAGCTTTTAACGTTTCGAAATCTCAATCCTGAAACTGGCTTGAAACCCCCTTCAAATGACGTGACGTTACACAAAATAGAGAATATTACGAAAAGCTCTGCAGGCGGAATTTTCGAAATATTTATGAATAAATATTCTTTTTGGAATCCAAAATAAAAGTAAGGACTATCGATGATATCACAGATCATCCCTTTTGTCTGCGACCAGTGCTTCACTCGACCTCTTCTGAGTTTTGAGGTACGTGGTAACTTCCGAATCCTGACAATTATAACGAATAAATTACCGAATTCCACTTATTATACCGAATAAGTTTAGGCCGATAGCATGTTCGGGATTCTGTATAACTAGCGTAGCCCGGTTATTATACCGAATTGTTTTGGTATCGAAAGACTACCGAACAATATTCATATTCGGTATACTTTCGTCGAAACTGGAACAAAGTCAGTATTCGTAGTTAACTTCCTAATCCTGGAAATCATACTGAATAAATTTCCGAATCCTAATCATGATATCGAATAATTTTGAACCAATAGCTTATTCGGGGTTCTGTGTAACTACGGAATCTGCATAAATATACCGAATAGTTCCGGTATCGAAAAATTACCAAATGATTTCAGTAAGTTCTCTCACCAAATTCGTGATAACTACCGAATACCAGCAAATGTACCGAATCCCGATGATTATACCGAAGAGATTTGTACAGATAGCCTATTTAGGATTCTATATAACTACCGAATCCCCGTAAATATATCGAACAGTTCTGCTATCGAAAAAATACCGAACAATTTTACCGAATCTCAAAAAGGTGGGGGGGGGGGTGCTGTACCCCCCGCACCCCCCCCCCCCCCCTTGCGACGCCCCTGGCGGGAGGTAAAGGACTTTTGATTTAGATTCCCGAGTTAACAGATACTTATCGGCGTATGATGACAATTATGAACCTGTTAATGGTAGAAATGTTGCCAACTAGTTTAATAATATTTTTCTAACAGAGTTGTGAAAGTAAGATGTTAATTACTTTTTTAAAGAAAAAATTAGTCTTTCCTACTTTTGATTAACTATGACACTTAATACAAAACCAACCAATAGAAAGCATAATTCGCTTTTGTAATAAGAGTATGAAGACTTTAAGCTGTAATATCTTTTCAAACACCTATGCGAAAAATGTAATCATACGATCAAAAAAAAGTTAGGATACCTTTTCCAGCCAATTGCAGGTTCACAAACGCTTTCACTTAAGGCGTGTTCTCGACGTTCCCTGAGGTCTCCGCTTAAGGAGTAGCCGCGTTTTTGTTTGTCCCGGGGAACCACTCCCACTATTCTCTCGAGTCCCCACGGGCGGGGAATGCTCTGATTATCATCACCATCGTCAAAAAGGACTCCCTTTCATATTCGGAGGGGAATCAGTTTTTGCCACTGTTTGTGCAATGTAAAATTAATTAAAAAGAATCAGAATAACCAAATCCCAAAATAAAGTGGATCTAGTAATTTCGTCAACTGCACATTCTTTTTTTCGAACAAAATACATTTTAGAAGCATTCTCCGTGTTCTCGTTGTTTTCCTAGGCGGAGTCCGCGTGGAGTGACTCCCTCTATTCTCGCCGTTCCCTTCGATTCCCCGAGGAGTCCTCGGGGAACGGCAAGAACACACTTTTAGGAAGTCCCGTATCTCACAGTGTTAAGTTATTTCGTTTATGCCCTTTTCTGTTTTCGGAAAAGTTCGATCACTTCGACCGTTTTTTACGGTTTTTATGTTTCCCTAAATCATATATAAATTATTTCCCTGTTGAATGACCTTGGTTGTCGACCAAGCTACGCTCTATACAGTCAATACAAAAACAAAGTTTTCAATCTTCAAAACAGTCGATTTTTCGTCAAACATGCATTATTCTTAAAGTTTAACTGAAAAGCCAACTTATTTTTGTGTCAATTAATTCAACACACTGCATTATTTGGTTTGTGCAAAGTTTTTTTTGTATATTTTTTACTATTTGCTCTAAAATGAGGTTCAGAATATCTACGGCTGTCCTCACGGTGCAAAATTCTACTATGACGCGGAAATTTTTAATCTCAATCGAAACGTGGCTTTTCAGTGGCCAGAGATCATCCTGTGGAAGGTGCGGTCACAGCGTCAACAGTCATTTTCCGTAAATCATTTTCATCAAGCACACAACAAAGTTAAAGTGATACAGGTACCACAAATCCGACAGGGAAATTCCACTATTTGAAAATCGATTATTCGTGAATAGCGGAGCAACGAAGTAACGCATTTTCATGGGGTTCGAGCCTCTTTAATTGAATAACTGAAGGGTAACTAGATTGTCCCTTTTCAGTTAAACTTTAAAAACTGTCGGTATCTCTGCTAAAACAGTCGGTAAAACGACCAGCCATAGTCGGTAATTACCTTCCCCCCTTCCCCGAAATATGTTGGCTGGTAATGCCTCTGATCGAGACACATAATTTTCCGATTGTAGTTTCCGATTGTAGGGTTTTCCGAAACTGAATTGACGAATACATAGCCTCCGCAAAAAGTTCGAACTCAGGGTTCAAGGTCCATAAACGTTTATTGCAGAAACGTTTTTACAACCTATACTTTGTTCAACGGATCTTAAAACAGTTCTCAAAACAGTTTCTTTTACAAAAACGTTTCACAGAAAATGTTACAAACTAGCCATCAAGCTGAAACTCTTTTTTTTTAAATGTTGAAGTGGGCAGATTTTTTTTTTTTTTTCCTAAGATATAGACGTTCAGTTAAACCGAAAAGGAGTAATTTTTAGCCTTCATGACCATATCGTAGCAGAGGAGAACCAATAGAATTCGGCGACGCAAATTCGTGAGAAAAAAAGACCAGGGTAACGTTTTTGTCTGAAGAGTTTTCCAGTTGCAAAATCGAACGAAAATAAATTTCCTTTTCTAGCGTTATATGTATTACATTGCCTTTACTCTTACAAGTCCCAGCACAGTCCACTATCTTTCAACCTGACCTAACGATGTATGCCTTTTCTAAAGCTCAGAAAGTAAAGCTGGGCAAACGGAATCCGTGTCATTTGCAACGTATTTCACAAAAAGAAGGGTATTTTACTTTACAGTGTGGTGGTACGTATCGGAAACTTCAGTTTTCGGAACGTCAACATGTCAAGAAGAGCAGCAGCCAATTACATGGAAAAGAAACACCCTTGTACAGTGTGTACACTTTACTTACTTTATTCTTTCCAATCCAATCCCCAACAAAAACTCTACAGTCTGGCTTTTATTTTTCAAATTGCACGAACAGTCCAACGGTCCAAGTATGTGATGCTAAAAATAGCGTTTTTCGCTCAGATTCCACGTTTTCGAACGCTAAATTTTCACCTTATTTGTCATCAGCATCATCACTTTAGCGTGAGCTACAACTTTAGCGTACGGTATTTAGGTCTCACGCAAGTTTCCGAAAACTCTCTAATGTAAATACAGGATACAATATAAAAATGTATAATATTATATATCTGCCACCCCTGCTTAAGACCACACTTAGTAGGAATCCCCTCCATCTCCTAAGTACTTCTCAGTACTTTCTCCGTCTGAGCGATTCTCTACAGAAGGGAAAATTCCGGTCGAGAAGGCATGGCTCAATTTCTGACAGCGTTCATTAATCCTGGCAGTTCGACGATAACAGGAAAATCCACTTCAGTTTGTCTCTAAATGCTCCACGCCTCACTCCCAATATTCTGAGTGACAAACGATGCAAACTCGGTCCCGGAATAATTATGGGGAAATAAATCTGGAGCAAGGCATGCATCGCGTCAAAACTAGAGCAATTTGAAGTCAGACTACTTTATAAATCAAACATAGGAGTGTTGGTGGTCGAGTTCCGTCGGAAGCTTAGTTCTGTATGTAGCTTACTTATGAAGAGGTGAACCGAAACGCTTCATCCACCATTAAAGAGCCCACATGATTTTATGTTGGTGTTTAAGCCCATGTTTGACCGTTTAGTACACTGTAATTATTTAAAACAAAATTCTGATGTTTCGATGCAAACCGAAATAGCAGTTGACTCGGCAATTATACGCTTGCCTTTTCTTGGATGTGTATTTGTATGGGCGCAGGCACTTAGGGTATGGTTCCAACTCCGGACTAATTCTCTTCCATTACGGTACAGAAAGAAAGTTTTTGATAGGCGAAAACAGGTCGGTGAGGAGAATTACAATTGCCCACTTTGTTGCACTGGGCAAGATACCATTGACCACCTTCTAGGGCAGTGCCAAGAGCTTCCTTCATTGGGTTTAGTTGGGATGGCTGGTGGTGTTCTCTTCCCTGGTATCTCAGAGTCGACAAATAAAAGTGTAATCCGTGAGGTAGTTTCTTTCGTTTTGAATGCAATGAAGAGAAGAAAATAGCTTGTGTTTCATTATTGTGTTATAAATTGTTGTTGGCGCTTCAGGAATCTGTTGTATGGCCGTATTAGGCTTTTTCCAGTAAATTATTATTATTATTATTATTATTATGTTGACGTTGGAATCAATTAATCGTCACACGCCGTGAGTAGGATTCTTAATGAAAAACGATTTGATCTGACATGACACGAAACACCTAATAGAGAGAATGCCTTGTAGGTAAACTTGAGACGGAACTTGGCCGACCAGCGAAATTTCATTAGAAATACTTTTGGTTCATGCAAAGCACTAGTGCTTGAACAGACTTTTGGGCATTTTCAAATATAAAGAAATTTTTCTTGTTTGAACTTCATCGAAGAAAAAAATAATGAACACGAACCGGTTTACGGACGATGGCTGCCAGTAAGTGAACAACTCGGGAGCCACTCCTACTTGAAAAACAAGAGCTACGATCTCATATGGCACTTGTTACGAGTACAACGTGTATGGCTGTATTAGGCTTTTTCCAGTAAATTATTATTATTATTATTATTATTATGTTGACGTTGGAATCAATTAATCGTCACACGCCGTGAGTAGGATTCTTAATGAAAAACGATTTGATCTGACATGACACGAAACACCTAATAGAGAGAATGCCTTGTAGGTAAACTTGAGACGGAACTTGGCCGACCAGCGAAATTTCATTAGAAATACTTTTGGTTCATGCAAAGCACTAGTGCTTGAACAGACTTTTGGGCATTTTCAAATATAAAGTAATTTTTCTTGTTTGAACTTCATCAAAGAAAAAAATAATGAACACGAACCGATTTACGGACGATGGCTGCCAGTAAGTGAACAACTCGGGAGCCACTCCTACTTGAAAAACAAGAGCTACGATCTCATATGGCACTTGTTACGAGTACAACGTCACAAAATACCCCCTTCAACCACCCTAGGTTCGGACCTAGAAATAGGATATCAAGTAGCATTTGTAGCATCGCCTCGAATCATCTAGTGCAAAGGACGTGTTCACCTTCCAAGTTTAGATCCACGCGTTTGGTCCCTAGAAGTGCTACTCTACACCCCCCCCCCCCCAACTCCCCTACAGCGGCCGAATATGGTTCAGACACATAGATAGATCATCCTCTTACCATGAATCAAGTTAAAACGGATCTGAATATTTTTCTGAAAACTCCGGTCAACCCCTCCCTCACCGTGCTCGTATCCGGTTTGGACCCTAAAATATATCAACTATACGCTCTAAAACCTCTCTACTTTCCAAGTTTCATTCAAATCACTCCACTCTTTTGACCACTACGCGAGCCACAACATTTCTGGGACTCCCACCCAATTCCCCACACTCTGCCCGAATAAGCCTCGGACACAGAAACATCAGATCTCTGACATCTGTTCTTCCCGTTCATCAAGTTTGAATCGAATCAGAGCATATCTACAATTTCCGGGGCCAGATTCATCTTCTTAATCTTACCGTTGCCGGATACGGTCCGGCCGCCATATAACAAATCTAGGCCACATAAACTCATTGCTCTCAAACTTGCATCCCATTCATCCCATTCGTTTGGTTTTTCTGCATGTCACAAAGTTTCCGACCCCCCCCCCCCCCCTTCAACTCCCCCAATCATGGCCGCATGTGGATTTTGACACACGTTTTGCTTACCTAGGTCATCATTTCTTATCGCCCGTAAAGTTTTACTCGAATCGGACCAGCCGTTTGCAGCCTACGAAAGTCAATAATTTCCGGATTCCAGCCTTTCCTCCACTCCCCCAAAAATGGTCGAATCCAGTAAGGGAAGTTTTGGTAGGACATTCTAAAGTCTATTTGGTCAGGTCACTAATATGCCTGCCAAGTTTGGAAATCTGGAAGTATCCTAACTCACGATCACCAGAATTCCCGGAAACTTGTTCTTACCACCAAATTCCATCAATCTCTCGACTCTCAGCGTTTCACAAGATTTCCGGTGCACCCCCTCCAACTCCCCCCTACAAGTATCCGATCCGGTCAAGATTTGAAATGGACATCTGAGACGATAGCTCTTCCCACTTGCCGTACCACTAGATTCCGGATTCCCCATCCATCCAATCCTCCCACGATGGTCAGATTAGAAAAACAACTATTATCGAGTCAGTCTGTTCGGGTACCTAGTGTGCCTGCCAAGTTTCATCGTCCTCGTACATCAGGAAGTACTGCGGGACCGCCGGAATTTTTGCCCCCACTCAAACCCCAGTGCCCGAATCCGGTCCGGTTACGTTAGCAATACATCTAGGACTTGTAGGAATCCCTCCACTCAAAGCGTTTTCCAAGATTTCCGGTTTCCCCATCCAACTCCCCCCAAAGTCACCGGATTCAGTCCGGATTTGAAGTGGGACGTTCCAAATATCAAGTTTAACACAAATCCGATCATCCGTTCAGTTTTTCAGTTTCACTTTATTCATAAAAATATGAAACACCATTAACTCTTTATGGCCCTGGCAATGGGCGGAGCTTATTCTTTATTCATATCGCCTTAAGGGAAACAAACCAAAGAAATCCAAAAAAGAAAGAAAAAGAAGGAGAGAAAAAAGAAGAAGAAGAAAAGAAGGATGACAAGAAAACTGACAAGAAAAATCCACTAACGAACGATCTTCCATCAACTAAAAGATTACCCCTCCTTTCACTCCCCCACGATGGTTGAATCGGACAAGTGAGTATCTCGAAGTCAATTTTCATCGTCCTAGCTTATGTGGTGCCTGAACTAGCAAAAGCCGGACAGACCGACAAACTGACGGACGGACAGAAATTGCGATCGCTATATGGCTCTTGGCAGAAGCGCAAGTGCCATAAAAATCCTTAACGGACACGCCAGTGGCTGTCCCGCCTCACTTTAGACCTCTACGACAACCAACCCTGACATAATTTCCTCTTTGATGCCTCCATCTCAATCAAGTCAATCGTTTGCGTCTTAATTACTTAGTTTTGTCAATTTTAGTTCCATTCTTCTCACCTCCTTTCGTAGTGCTTCAACAATTGTTTACAGTCGTGATTTTTAATAAATTAATTAATAATACTTTTAGGAGTTTTGCGTCAAACTGTTGTAGTCACTGACATACTGTATTGCCAGCACGCCATGGTGAAACCACACACTAGCAAATTAAAGTAGCAAGGCCTATCCAAAGCCTTGGTCTCGTGCAAGGAGACAAACCCTCACGAAACCTCTTATAGAGAATGGTAAAGCCATTTGAGGACTGGGGTGGAGTCGAGCAATCCCAAACTACCTTAATGAGCTAATTCGGAAACATTCTCGCATTTGCAATGCGGATAGCGAACTTCCAAGACGTTAGTTCAAACCAGGACTCAGTAGTAACCATAGCTCCCAGCACAACAGTCAAAGAGGAAGAAAGACGGAAGAAATCTACCACTTCAACTCCATAATTGGCAACCAAATTACAGATAAAATTGGCAAGGCATCCTAACTCGTTTTCGTCGGTGATATAGAAAAGACATCTTCGGGTCAGTGTTCAACGCCTTTGCTTTACTTCAAGTTCTTTTTTATGCAAAAACCATAGAGAACGTTCAAATTTGCGACGCTTCTGCTCTTAAAATACAATATTTAAAATTTTCGAAACTTCTTTCGGTAATCCGCAGTTAGTTTCTGACTTAAAGTAAAAGGCCCAGTTTCCATTTTGAAGAGAAAGTTGACAACATTTTACAACAGGTATCGGAAGCCCTCCAAACCCACAATCTGTGGCATACCAATGTTTGGGGATTGACTAAAAGCAGGAAGGGAAGGGAAGTGAGAAAACCAGGAAGGGCATACTAAAAAGAGGAAGGGCATACTAAAAAGAGGAAGGCTGTCGCCAGAATTCAAGGCTGCAAAGAACTGGAAAGCCGCACCGTTCCCTTCCTCTGTTAAGTATTCTTTTAGGGGTCGGCAACTTTTCAAATTCAAACTTCACCATCCCTTCCTCGTTTTAGCATCCTGACATGGGTAGGTGACCGGTAGGCGAGTCCAGTGACCGGTCGGCAACTATCAATATTGTAATTAATTCCTCGTTTTGAGTACCTTGTCATGGGCAGTACCTTAAAGTACTAAAACGAGGTAGGAAATGGTGGATTCTAAATTATTAGTCTTTGAGGGATGGCAACTATCAAAACTTAAAGTCCAGCATTTCTTTAATCGTTTTAGTACCTTGTCACGGGTAATACTAAAACGATGAAGTAAATTGTGAAGTTTAATTGTTTGAGGGGTCGGCAACTATCAAAATTTAAGGTTCACCATTTCTTTCTTCATTTTAGCAGCTTGCCACGGGTAGTACTAACACGAGGAAAGAAATTGAAATATCTTAGTTCCTGACCCCTCGCTGGACTGAGAATCCTAACTGCCGACCCCTCAAAGCACTAAAACGAGGAAGGGAACGGTGAACTAAGAATGTTAATAGTTGCCGAGCCCTCAAAGAAGAAGAACTTAAAATTTCCAATTTCCTTCCTCGTTTTAGTACTTTCAAGGTAATTAAACGAGGCAGGAAATGATGGACTTAAAATATCTTAGTTGCCGACTCCTCGCTGGACTCAGGTCCAGGTTCTTTAATTTCGAAAATACTTCGTGACAATATATTTTGATCGCTGGGGGCCGGCAAGGATACGAGCTCGTTAGCTCGGCCCCCATGGAGGTCGAGGCCCCAGTCGGAGGATTTTAGTCACCTCCCATCAGAACAAGAAATGAAAAGGTGAATTACAATTTTGATAGTTGCCGACTCCTCACTAAACTTAATGTCTACCCATGTCAGGATACTAAAAGGAGGAAGGGATGGTGAAATTTGAATTTGAAAATTTGCTGACCCCTCAAAGAATGCTAAACAGAGGAAGGGAACGCTGCAACTTTCCAGTTTTTCGCAGCCTTGAATTCTGGTGACATCCTTCCTCCTTTTAGTATGCCCTTCCTCGTTTTAGTATGCCCTTCCTGGTTTTTGTATGCCTTCCTGCTTTTCTCGTGTTCCCTTCCCTTCCTGCTTTTAGTCGATCCCAATTTTTGCGAAATGAATAACGTAGTACGTAAATAATCGTAATTTAGTTGTCCAAACCATGTGTATTTTTCTGGTATTTATAGTGTCCATCAACAGATCAGTTGATTTCGGCACAGATTTATTTTATATGGTATATTTTAACTCTTCAGTTTTGTGAGAAATAAATAGGCTATAAAGAAAAAATTTTTTTTTAAGATAATAAGCAACACTTTGGTTTTGTCGTGGTTTTTGGGATCGCAAAACATAAATGGAGGGATAACTGTGAAATCGCAAAGTTTTCCGTCTGTCCGTCTGTCTGTGAGCACGATAACTCTCGAAGGGAATGAGATATTTTGATGAAACTTGGTGTGAGGATTCTTTGGGTCAAGGGTAAGGTCAAGTTCATAGATGGGCTCTGTAGCCCTTACAATTAGGGATGGGGGAGGGGGTTTAAATTAAGGGGCAAACAAAATATTTTTAAACAGCCAATGTGATAGTCGATTATGGGGTAAGAAGACATGTTGAAGATGATGGTGAATTCCGGAATGCGGCAAAAACCGGCAAAGTTCTTAAAAGCAAAAGTTTTATTTGAAGTTGATTAGACGACAGACTTAGGGGTAAGAAGAGAAGATGAGTCTGTATTTGGCAATCAATTTTCTACCCGGACAGATTATTCGTCTGGAATCCGGTTGTAACCGGATTTTATATTATAAGATAAAGTTTTATTTGAAGTTGATTAGATGTTCTTTTATAGAGATAAGGATATACGCTGAATTTGTTTCTAACTTTTCTTTGTTTGCGGGATAATTAGTTCCCTCGGAATGCGGCCAAGACGGAAATTTGGCAGAAGTAAAGCAGGAAGTTTCGGACAGTATATCTGAACTTGTTTTTCTCTGGCGATTAGCCAGGCAAAGACTGGATTCGGCGAAGACAAGACCCAATTGTCTGGATTAAATATTAGATTTTTGGAATCCCATCGAAACCTTTGGTCTTGTTTGTTTTGTTTTTTTGTTCCTAGTACCTACCCCGATTTCAGCTTATTGCCAGACAGTGGTACGGGTCTTACCTCTGCGGCTTTTACGGAAAGAGTTGGCCTTAGGCCGGATTTCTGAATATGACATTACATTTTGGAAAGCTGCGCAGGACAGGGGCCAAAAAGGAGGGTTTTTGCTTGTAATTGAGACAGTGCCTACAGTGTGTGAATTTAAGTGGAGTTGTGGAGGAACCAAGTGTCATCCCAATCGCTCCACTCTAAGCGTGGTAAACTCCCCACCCCGACTATTCCCCCACACTGATCGGATCCGGTCTGCACTTGGAATGGAACATCTGAGACATGGGTTATTTCGAAATATCAGACTTCAAGCTTCAAATGTCAAAAAAATCCGTTCGCCCGTTCAAAAGTTGTACATACTACGAGATTCCGGATTCCCCTCCCTCCACTCCCCCTACGATGGTCGAATCAGAGAAACAACTGATCTTAATAAATATTCCTTCAGCCCGAGATGACTGCGAATCATGTCTGGTAGTGAAAAACGGATACGTCAGCTGAATTTTATTGGAGCTATATTTCGGCCCTTCTTGGCAAGGGTCCTCTTCAGGCTGAAAACCGCTCAAGTTGGAAAAACGAACTTATGGGAAACACAAGTGTCTGCCATTGTTTGCCAATCGTCCTAGCACATCGGGAATCATCTTAACTCTGGATCACCGGAATTTCAGAACCCTCCCTCCAACTCCTCCCACGGTGCCTGGATCCGGTCCGATCTTGTTAACTGTGTATCTAGAGCTTGTGCTTCTTCTTGCCACCAAGTTTCATCCCCGACCCGTCCACTCTAAATAAGCCACACGACTGCCCCCCCCCCCCCAAAGTCACCGGATCTGTTCTGGACTTGAAGTGTGATATCTGAAACACGAGGTCTTTCCAAATATCAAGCTTTATGAAGATCCGATTCCCCGTTCAAAAGTTATACATACGTCAATATTCTAAATATTCTTTGAGCCCAAGCTGACTTTGAAACATTTATTCCAGCAATGTTTTCAACGGATACATCAGCTAAGATTCTTCATAAGCGATATTTCGGCCCTTCTTGGCAAGGGTCCTCGTCAGGCTTTCAGTCCTCTTGTTCAACTGCGGGGAAAGAAACAAACCTGTAATAAATAACTGAAGCTTCTACCGACTATAAATATCTTATTAAAATAAATTATCTTCAATACCACTATAATGAAAAAACTGGTCCTGAGATTTAATTTTTGACACCGACGCTGTTTTTGCTGCACGACTGGGGCGATGACAGGAAAGGGTTTTTTCTGCATTTTGATCAACTTCGGTTTTTTTATTAATAAGGGGCTGAAAACTTAAATATTATTTTATTAATGGCCTCGTTCTACGTTTCTATTTTGAGTACTCGTCTGTATCTATTGCTTTGAATAATCATTGCACGGAAAAACTAGTGCTGAGATTTAATTTTTGACACGGCTGCTGTTTTTGCTGCGCGATTGGGGCGACGGCAGGAAATATTTTTTTCTGCATTTTGATCGACTTTGGTTTTGTTGTTAATAAGGGACTGAGGCTTAAATTTTCTTCCCTTAATAACCCCGTTCCACGTTTCCGGTAGGGCGTACTCGCCTGTATCTCGGTTAATGCCTCGGTCAATGCTGGAATAAATGTCAATATTCTGGATTCCCCCTCCCTCCACTCCCCCCAACGTGGTCGGATCGGGGAAGTGACTATTTCCAAGTTAGTTTGGTCCGGTCTCTAATAAGTTTCATCTTCCTAGCACATCTGGAAGTATCCTTAACTCGCGATCACGGGACTGACCGACCGACAGACAGACGGAAAAGTGACAGGTATGTAGCACTTGGCTGGAAGGCAAGTGCCATAAAAGGGGGGATGCGCGGGACTAAAACAGTTTGAATGGTCTAAAATATTATCAAACATATCACAGTGTCCTAGGAGTCAAGTATATTAAAACATAAATTATATCAATTGCGCCTTCTCATTTAAGTGATCTCGTAAAGATGACTACGAGGCCAGAATATGCGGCTATGCATGCCGAGCTTTGAGAAACAGAATGATAAATAATCTGATTCCTAGCAGTACTTTAGGTCTTAGCCCCCCCCCCCTCCCAATTGATTTTTTGTCTTTGGGATTATGACGCAAGAGCCAGCTTATCTTTTCTATATACAATCTTTCTATCTTGAGTCGCGGGATTGCAGGATTGTGTCGTCAAACATTACTAGGCTGGGAAGAAAATACGCGTATCAGCCTGAATCTCTTGGAGGAGTAAGCTGTGTCTTCACTACACATTGATACGTCGGGAATATTTCCGTCCATATTTGACTGAGGTAGCTCCAGAGATGGGCGAGTCTGAATCCGGATTCGAATCTAGAATTTGTACTTTTGGCCGGATTCGAATCCGGATTCAAACCTTGTGCTTGTCAGGCTGGATTCGGATATTTCAAACCCTCAATCTTACGAATCCGCTCAAACTTCTAATCTACATCCTTCTAATTTCCGTTTTTCCAGTTTTTACAGAGTGGACTTCGGCAATTCAATTTTTGGGTCTCCACCACCATCCTCAGTAATCTATCGCGTTATCTGACTACCTGAACTTTTTTTGTCACCTCTGATTTTTAAACTATAACCTATGTACATGATATGATTTTTGTTAAGGTCGGATTAGGATCCGGATTCGATTTCGGGTTCGAATCCTCAGCATGAAATGGTGGATTCAATTCGGAATCGGACCTAGCCCTGGATTCGGACTCCAATCCTTTCATGATCTAGGTACACCATAATCGGGTACCCCACACCAATCGCATTTCTCCCGGTTTGTCTGTCGGTCAGTCCGTCCCACGGTTGGTCGGTCACAAGTTGGGGGATTGAATGAACGAAAGTTTTTATCATCCATATCCAAAAGAAACATTAATAATGGAGTGTTGAGAAAAAGAAAAGAGAAATAGAAAAACAAAAACACACAAATTTAAATAAACGTGAGAGCGACTGTTTGATGATCGGATAAAGTCTGCTTAGAGGATCAAGCGATTCCAGAAATCTAGCACGAAGATCTAAAACAGCCTTGGGACTTCAATAATGCCAAATGAATGAATGAACTGAACTGAATAAATGAATGTTTACGTGTAACCCGACGATTCCGACACCCAAGTGGCAACCCGAGCACGAATACAGCATATATTTAAATCGTGCAACTAATAAAAAAAAAAAAGAAGAAAGAAAGAGATTAAGATGAGATCAAATTATTTTAGAAATGAATAGCACCTGCACGTGCGAAATTATGCCAAAGCCATACATTGACGGAGAAGTTCAAAATTCAACATGCAAGTGTCACCCTTTCGGATGTTTCGTCGTCGCTATAAGAAATCACTGACAACAGAGCCCAACACGACTTCTCTATTGCTTTCTGGCCGAAGGTCGAAGACTTGTGTCTTTATTTGTGTTTATTTATTTTCTTTCATTTACTCCGCTTTTTCAAAATGGTGGGTTACAAATAAATTACTTAATTAATTACAATTACTTATTACTTAATAATAAGAAGAAGCGGATCGTGAAAAAACTTAAGGTGATTGAAGTCGAAAAGGAAATCCGACGAAAATGAAGGATATTAATGTTCTGAATAACAATGTTAGTGCATCTTTTCCATCAAAGAAGTCATGTCTCGCATTTTACGAATTTTTATACTAGCCAAACAAACTAGCTTTACATTGGTACTGTTTTTTTTTAGACTAAAATTGCATATCTTCCGCTAAAAAAAAAAAAAAGGTGGTTACGGCAAAAGATGGGCTATGAAAGATGAAACTCGGATTTGTCCAGCTAAATACAATTAGGCCTACCTTTTCGACTGGCTCGATTAAGCGTTTTACATCCAGCAGATTGTGTGATAAGAATTTGCCAAATTTATTCCTCCTCTGCCAGTGAAAGTTTTCCAGCTATTGTTTACAATATGGTCGTCTTTTATTCGCACAAGAGGTTTTGTTTTATCCTGTATTGTCCCGATCAGCGGGCTTTGTAGTGTTGGCAAATATTATATTATAACAAGAAATACTGGACAAAAATATCCCCTGAATTTAGGTAATTAAGTTTATCAACTGTAAGTGGCATTCTCATACACACTTTAAAGAACGACAACCAATTTGATTGGCCTAAAACCAAATCTCCCCCCCCCCCCATTTTAGAGTGAACCGCCTCTATTCATGTTTCCCGATTTAAAAGACTTCCAAACTGGATCAAAGAAAATTATGTGTCTTGTATTAATCTGAAATACGGTAGGCTATGAACTTTCTACTTCCAACATAGTTCATTTGATACTCCTAGGAGAAGTGTGACAAATTTTCCCTAGAAAAGAAACTGCTTCCCTCAAGACACCTATCTGATTGGCAGTATCGAAGGATACTTCCCCAACCCTTACTGTTTACTCCCCATGCACCTTGGGTACCATCAAGCGAGTTCCATTTCAATCTGGAAAAGTGACTTTAACAAATCGCGTCTATACACTTTCGCCTCATGTAACAGTGGGCGAGTCAGGACTGACCTGGTAAGACATTTACTAGTCTAATAGGCTGATTCATCACTTAAGTCCGCAAATCCCCAATCGGAAAACCTATGCTAAGGGGGATACAAAGCCCATCCTATCCCCCGACGCGACGGGATACTGGCTTCACATGTGGGTGTAAGAACTGTTTTACAGTTCCTGTTTGCACAACAGAAATATAGGCTTCCCGAATACATTATCTTCAGAGCATGACAACAGTAGGTTGAGTGGTTCATTTCAACCACACTGAATCGTGAACTTCGGTTTTGCTCAGTTGTGTGTCCTTCTATTTTTCTGTTCGGCGATTGACATACTTTTAATGCTCTTTAAATTCCTCTATCTTCACATTTTGCTAGTGAATTGGGACAGGAACAAAGTATCATCTATTTATTTAATAATAAATTTGTTGTTACGCTTTTAGTTGATACCAATTTAAACGATAGACACAAACAGATTATATATATTATATTACATATTTTATTTGTAGCCCGCCAAATACAGAATGTGGTAGCGGTGTAAAGGGAATAACGTGAAATAACACAAGATAAATAACAGTATTAACACGCACAAAAATTTAGACATAATTACTAACTGGGCCTGAAAAATTCATGAAAAACATCATGTACTCGATGACCAGGATGACGAGATATGTCAGACAGAAAACTCTGAATAACAAGACCAAAGGTTTCGATGGGATCCCAAAAATCTAATACTTGATCAGACACTTGCGAACGAACTACCATACTTGTCCAGAAAAAAAAAAAGTTCAGAAGCGAATCAGCGTATCTCCTTATCCGTGTAAAGAACATCTAACCAACTTCAAGTAAAACTTCTTATAAGAAAATCCGGTTTCAACCGGATTTCGAACGAACTATATGTCCCGGTAAAAAAAAAGATTGTCGTATACAGATTCAGCGTACCCTTTTACCCCTAAATCTGTCATCTAATCAACTTCAAATTAAACTTTTTATTTTAACATATTTTCCGGTTTCGGCCTGATTCCGGGCGAACAATTTGTCCGGGTAGAAAATACTTTTTCAAATAAGTGTTTAGCATATCTTCTTACCCCTAAATCGAGCATCTAATGAACTTCAGATAAAACATTTTACTTTTAACAAACTTTCCGGTTTTGGCCGAATTCTGGGCGAACTTCTTGCCCTGTGGGAAAATGGTTTCACCGTCGTGTTCAGCATGTCTTTTTACCCCTAAATCGAACAACTAATCAACTTCAAATAAAACTTACTTTTAAAAGACTTTCCGGTTTCGGCCGGATTCCGTGCTAGCTACTTGTCCGGAGAAAAAATGGTTTTCACCATCGTGTTCAGCATGTCTTCTTACCAATCTGTCGAACATCTAATCGGCTTCAAATAAAACTTTTACTTTTAACAAGCTTTCCGGTTTTGGCTGGATTGCAAGCGAACTACTTTTCCGATGACAAAATGGTTTTCACCTTCGTGTTCAGCATGTCTGCTTAACCCACCCCATAATCGACTATCACATCATCTGTTTAAAAATATTTCATTTGCGCCTTAATTTAAACCCCCTCCCCCACCCCTAAATTTATGGCTACAGAGCCCATCTACGAACTCGACTTTACTCTTGACCCAAAGAGTGTTCATGCCAAGTTTCATCAAAATATCTCATTCCCTTCGAGAGTTATAGCGCGCACAGACGGACAGACGGACGGACGGAGAGACCGACAACTTTTCCGATGTCATAGGTATCCCGCCACTTACGTTTTGGGTTCCCAAAAACACTATTTACTATTCAACTTGCAATATTTTAAAATATTTTAATACTTTAAAACTAGGCTGTGCTTTCAACAAATAGCCCAAGGTTTTGGCTGTTTTATGCTTTTCCCGAGACCCATTGACTTACAGCGAAAACAGGGAACAAAAATGGAAAACTTATCGCAGACAACCGTCGACAGGGGAATACACATCGAAGATAGCAAAACGTGTCAAGTTAGAAAATTAGCGCACTTTTCTTAGAGGGGTTACAATGTACCGTACGAGATTGGGGTCTCCGGGTTAGAAATATGGAGTGATTATGGAAATAGGTTGCATAAGTATTATAGGTAAGAAGGGCTTTTAAAATTTTGGACGCTACCTACCTACCTGAAACTATTTCTAGGTTCAGTTACCCTAATTATAATATATTATAAATCATTATATAAATAAATATTCTTTGAGCCCAAGCTGACTTTGAAACATTTATTCAAACAATGTTTACAACGGATACGTCAGCTATGATTTTTCATCAGCGATATTTCGGCCCTTCTTGGCAAGGGTCCTCGTCAGGCTGTCAATCTTCTTGTTCAACTTCGGGGAAGGAAACAAACCTGTAAGAATTATTACAGGTTTGTTTCCTTCCCCGAAGTTGAACAAGAAGATTGACAGCCTGACGAGGACCCTTGCCAAGAAGGGCCGAAATACCGCTGATGAAAAATCATAGCTGAGGTATCCGTTGTAAACATTGTTTGAATAAACATTATATAAATTGTTGTTACATTTACATCAGACTTTCGTTTGAACTTCTAAACTAATAGAAGGGGTACCACTTCAAACAACCAACTTGTCCCTTATTTTATTAAGCATTTTAACTCGACAAATCTTTGAATGTATTGCATTATGACTGTAATCCGTTGTAATGCTGACAATCCGAGGCTAGCTGTATGCTATTGTGGAGAATTAAAACGATTTGATTTGAAATAAAAACCAAAGAAAGAAAACATCACTTTCTCTTAACGTCGTCTGGTCGTCTAACTCTTAATGGCACCAAAAAATATGTTCATCAAACCTACCAAAATTAGTAGTAAGTTCCTGCTGAACAGAATAATTGCATTTTTGTTCGCCTTTTCACTCGCCGTTTCAGTGATTTGTACTGGTTATTGCCTTTCCCTTTTCGGCTTTAGCTTTTAGCATTTTTCAGGCCTTTTTGAACATTTCCGCGTTTTTGCAAGTCGCCCTTTCTACTAAGGACTTCTCTCTTTTCTTGGATGAAAACACAATTTTGGCAAATGTCATCTTACTTGTGTTTTATTTGTACTATAAACTGTCTATCTTATATATCCGGGATAGTCTTCAAATACGGCTAATGATTTTGACTCAAATCCATCTTTTCTTGGATTTTGGGGTAAACCGATAAAAATCGCGAATCAAAGGCAAAAGGAGAGCGTAACTTGGTCCCCCTACCAAGTTTGCCTTTTTGCAAAAAGCCGAGGGAAAAGGCTTTTTGACAAAAACGGGAAATTGTCAAACAGTGCTTAGGACCATTTTACAAAAACGCAAAAAAAGTAAAAAGCCGTCGAAAAGACGAGTGAAAAGTCGAACAAAAACGCAACTAAAGTGATAATCAGTACCTGGAGCCTGTCTCGGATTTTAAAGATGACAAATTTCCAGTACAGCTAAAATACAAGTAAAATGGTATTTGACAAAATTGTGTTTTTATACAAGAAAAGCGAAAAGTCCTTAGTAGTACGGCGACTTACAAAAACGCCAGAATGTTCAAAAGGCCTGAAAAAGGCTAAATGCTAAACCGAATCGTTACCTAAAATATTTGATGCCACCGTGGACACGCAACAGGTACATAATAAGAAAATTCAGCCTGGTAGAACCGAACGAGGCTGTAGATTTAGTCCAGAAAGTTCTTGGAACGGCCGCACACCCGTGGTTACCAGTACTTTGTGCCCAATGGATGACCACTAGTTAACTCGCCCTTTGTGTTTTACTTCATCTGTTTTGTCATTTATCGCTCATTGTCTTTTCTCTTTTTTGTTCTTTATTTCTTTTTCTTCCATTTACTCCGTTCTTGTTCAGTTTGAATGTGACGGGATATAAAGAATATACATACAAACATACATAACCAAATAATCAAAGCTGAGCCGTCCCTTAAGCGTCATCAAACATGTCCTACAGTCAGCCTCGGCTGAACTTGTTCTACAAATTATAGGATCAAAATGGGCTAAGAATAAGAAGGCAGTATTTAAAATTTGCAAAAAAAAATCAAAAATACCAAATAGCTCCAGATCTGGTAGATGGAATATGTTACTTGGCAAACCGATATGGCATTGTTGACAAAGGTTTTGCAGCCGAGGCGCAATTTCGACAATTGCTGAAACACTCAAGCAGTTACTGCTGGAAGCGCGTATTCTTCTAAATGGATGTTTTCATTTATTTCACTTCTCTGTTATTGTTTGTTTGTACTTATTGTTTTTCTATTTTCTTGTTGCTACTCCGATTTAGGTCACGATCGTGTAATGGGTTACAAATAAATTTCACTAATTCAATATATATGAATAGGAGACTATTGTCGAGCGCAAACTTAAAAGACCTGTCGCAGCTGAAGCGACAAAGCGACAATTACAATCAATTTCTTACGGTACATTCTAACCCCCTAGCGACATGTTCCTGATTTTTATACTTGCCTAATTTCGCTACTTTCGATGCGTATCATGCTTCCAACGAATGTTTGCGAGAAGCTCACTCTTACCAAAAATCCGCGTTTTGGTACAAGTCAATGGGCTTTGCCCGTTGAAAAGGTGGGTAATTGTTAAAGTGAAGCCTGGTTTTAAAGTATTCCGATATTTGTAAATACTGGAACATTTACTGTATGTAACATTTACTGTATTTGCCACTGTAAACAGTGGCTAAAGGCAAAGGCAAAAAAGGAAACAAGGCAAAAAACGAAACAGTAATTATTTTGAATCCTTTGCTCTTTGTTGATTTGTTTCTTCTGCAAGTTCGAACTCGGATTCCGTATCGAAAGAATTGGAAAAGTACAGTGTATATTTCGTGACCGCCCGAAGTATGAATGAATGAATGAACTTTATTACCCGAAAAGTGTAGAAACACAGAGTACGGATTATTATCAAAAAACAAAAAACGATAAATAAAAAAATAATAAACTAACAAAACAACATGAACTAGTTAACCAGCATTAATAAGGAGAATGGGATCGTTAGCGAAAATCAGGTTGAACTCTTTCTACAAAGGTCCCCCTTTTTGGTTTGGTTGCAAAAAAATAACGAGGGATAGTATTTTTGTAAATATTAAGTTTTTAAGAATGAAAGTTTTAAGGAAAGGAGATATTAAGGAAGGAAACATTTAAAAAAAAAAAAGGTCATGACTCGAAGTCCAAATCCGAAAGGGCACGTCTATTTGTTGTGCCTAGCACAACTTTTGTCTTTTTTGCGATTTCCAGAAGGCGCTAACCCCTCGCGCTCGCCGTCATGACTCATTATTGTCGATTGACTGAAACGGATTTCTGTCCAAGAAGGATTTCTTTGGGTCTTTGACGGATGAGAATTTCTTTCGTCGGATTTCCGATTTTTGACGGATTTCTGAAGATCTTGCAAAAAATCGTAAATTCTACTTGGTTTTTCTGAATTTTTCTCATAGGTAGAAGCTTGTATTATGTGAACATTTTGTCATCAAATACCACTTCTATCGCTGTAACCACAAATGTTTCGCCTGCGGTGCCTTTCGCCGTTTCGCCTAGTCTCCGCTTAGGGGAAAGGCGTTTTTATACTTGGATTCTGCTTTAACTTTGAATGGGAAGCAGTTGAATTTTGCTAGAAAGAAGGATTTTGTCTCAGGCAGCCGTCAGTTCTGGGGCTTCCAGGGTGTGACAAGACCTGTTATTGCGAATGACATTTTACCTAATCTTATAAGATCGGTTGTGATATTTCTTGAAATTTGTAAAAAAAGAACTACGTTTCTTGTCTATTGTTTTTAACCAGTAAATTAGACCTTGTTTTGTTTGCTGAACTCTTTCTTGATAGCAAGAATTTCACAACGGTATTTATTCCGTGCTGATTGACCCTATCTACAGAGCACACTATTGAGAATGTAACAACTTCCATGTATTACTGCTTAAATATTTGTGTAAAGGTTCTCGACAGAAAATTTGACGGATTTCTTGTCCGCAGATATCGAAATTTTACGGATTTGTGTACTACCAGAACAAAAAACCTGCCACCATGAAGTGGAAACATTGGTGTAATTCATTCCGGTTTGTTTTAATCGCGGAGCGGCAAGCAATCTGGCCACATGCCGATCGCTGGCCCCGAGTTTGTCTGTAAATATATTGTATCCGCGACTCAATACTTTGTGTTCGTCGTGCAATGAATAAACTGGAATTATTTCGCAACCACTCTTGGCCAACTAAGGGACATAAACCTAACACTATTAGACCAATTCCATTCTTTATTTCAAAAGAAAGACGGGGCAGTTCTTAGCTTAAGTCCTTAACTTATTACTTCAATCTGACAGTTTTAGCCGCAAATTCAAACAAACTGACGTGTTCGACGAAGCACACCTCTACTGTAGCCTAATCCTCCCTCCAGGTTACCATGTATCACACAGATTAATTATTTGTATAATAATACATAGATGGCACTTTACACGAGGGGCTTCTACCGTGACTAATGAACCAGACGCTCTTGAGATGGAAACATTTTATAAGTAGTGAACTGATAGAAAAAAATGCTCCTCAGCCGGGATTTGAACCCAGGACCCTCTGCTGACAAGGCAGGCCCTCTACCATTTGAGCTACCGAGGGGCTTGTGAACAGACTTGTGAACTTGTGAGCAGAGGGTCCTGGGTTCAAATCCCGGCTGAGGAGCATTTTTGTCTTTCAGTTCACTGCATATAAAATATTTGTATAAGTTTATCCTCAAACTTTGCTACTAAGTATTGGCAAAATCGATTGATCGGTGCAAGATATGTTTTGAGGGTAATAACACTCCTAAGACCACACGTCGAAAATGAATAATATACACCAATTTAAAGAGGCAGCATCCCCTCTGTTATTGGATATGGTACGCAGGGGTGCCAACTGTACCGGAATGTGAATGAAATGAAATTGGATTAAATCTCAAGCTTGCGACAAATTAGAAAAGTAGGACTATTATTGACCTGAAGTAATTCCATTCGAAAGTGTAACTAATTTCTTAAAACGCGTCCCTTTTATTGGTTTTGGTGTAAGGAAGGTTTAATGCGCTGGAAAGAAGTAGCAGATGTGCACGGGGGACGAGGGGCCCGGGGATTGTTCCTCGAGATTTCCTGACGTTTCCAGTAAAACTAATAGAAAAAGCATTTTGATGATTACGTACCCACTCGTTTCCAACCAAAATAAAAAGTTATAGACCTTTAAACTTTGCCAGAAAAGGCTGGGATAGGACAACCTAATTACCCATCACTTGTTCACTTAAATCGGCTTGAAGACCCGCTGAAAATGCGTTATGTCGTTGTTCCTCTATTCACGAATATAGATTTTCAAATAGTGGAATTTACGTGTGATTTGTGGTACCTCTGCGCTTGTATTTTTTTCTTGTTTCAGGCACTATGCAATCTCGACCAGTTTCACCAACTGAAAAGCCGCGTTTTTTATTGACATTAACATTTCCTGCGTCATTGTAGAATGTACGTAGTGTGCACGGCCGTTGACATTCTGAACGTCATAACTAGAGCAGACAGTGGAAAATAAAAAAAATCCCTTTGCAGAATTCAATTGGATGACACAAAAATAAGTTTGCTTTATCAGTTAAACAGTCTTGACATCGTGATGAATATGCCCCACTCCGTTGGTTCGCTATTCCTATATTTGATTTTAATCGAATGAACTTTTTCTTTGGGATTTATGGTACCTCTACGAGCTTGTACCTCTTTGAAATATTTAGCAACTAAAATGGTAAGCGATTGACAAAAAGTATTTATTTTTATGTCACACACAATACTGGGCTTTCTTCGGAAGTTTTTTCAAATCCAGAATATAAAAATAAGCTGGCTTCTCAGTTTAACTTTTAACCCACCCAAGGGTTTGTAGTTAGGTTCCAAGGCCGCAGGAAGTACGAAAACGCAGGATTTTCAGTGACAGCTCCGTTCACTGAAGGATGTGAATGAAAAACACGTCATCCGGCAAAACAATCTAGGATGTGTAGTAGAGATCCTACACATCAGGACCTAAGCCTGATTTTCAGTGATACCACTTTAACTGACAGTGATGGGGGGAAGGGAAGGGGAAGGCTATTAATTTTTCCTTTTTATTTCATGGCACTTGCCTTCTGGCCAAGTGCCATATACCGATCACTTTTCCGTCGGTCGGTCTGTCTGTCGGTCGGTCGGTCCTGTGATCAAGAGTTAGGGTACTTCCAGATGTGCTAGGATGATGAAACTTGGCAGGCATATCAGGGACCGGACCAAAGTGACTTGGAAATTGTCACTTCCTAGATTCGACCGTTGTGGGGGGAGTGGAGGAGAGAGAATCCGAAATATTGAGGCATGCGTAACTTTTGAACGGGTGGTTGGATCTAAATGAAACTTGATATGCGGAAAGAACAGATGCCTCAAATGTCCCATTTTATGTCCGAAGGGGATCCGACAACTGTGGGGGAGTTGGAGGGGGGGGTACTGGAAATATCATGACACGCTTAGAGTCGAGGGATCGGGATGAACTTAGTGGGAAGAACAAGCACATATCCTTAAGAGATCGTTGACATAACAGGATAGGACCCGGGTACTGTGGGGGGGGGGGGGTGGCTGGATTCCGGATTTCCGGTTATCACGGGTTAAGGTACTTGCAGATGTGCTAGGATGATTAAACTTGGCAGGCGTAGCAGGGAACCGACCAAACTGACATGGAAATAGTCACTTCCCCGATTCGACCATCGTGGGGAGAGTAGAAGGAGGGGGAATCCGGAATATTGAGGCATGTCTAACTTTCGAAGGGGTCATCGGATGTAAATGAAACTTGATACCTGGAAAGAGCACATGCCTCCCATGCTTCATTTTACGTCCGGACCGGATCCAACAAATGAGTTGCAGGGGGGTACCGGAAATATCGTGGCACACCTAGAGTGGAGGGATCGGGATGAAACTTGGTGGGCAGAACAAGCATACATCCTTGATACATTGTTGGCATAACCGGATCGGATCCGGGCACGGTGGGGGGGGGGGATGCTGGGTCCCGGATTTCCACTTATCACGGGTTAAGGCCCTTCCAGATGTGCTAGGACGATGAAACGTGGCAGACTTATCAGGGACCCGAGCAGATTGACTTAAGAAAAGTCAATTCCCCGATCCGACCATCAGGGGGAGGAGGGAAGCAAAATACGGGATCTGGAGGCAAGCATGACTTTCGAATGGGGCATCGGACGCAAACAAAACTTGACATTTAGATACATATAGAAAGAGCTCCTGTCACGGATGTGCCGTTTCGTGTCCAGACCGGGTCCAATAACTCGGGGGGGGGGGGGGGGGGTGGAGGGGGATCGGAAATCTGGGAACATCCTTAGAGTAGAGGGACCGGGATGAAGCTTGGTGGGAAGAACAAGGACAAGATATGAATACATTTTTGACAGAAATGGACTGGGTCGGAAAAAATCCGGAAATTTTCCGGAAATATACTTACAGATACACTTGGACGATGAAATTCCGCTGGTGTATTTGAGACCCGATCAGATTGACCTGAAAGCAGTCATTTCACCGATCCGACTATCTTCGGGGGAGTGGAAGGAATTGGAATTCCGACCACCAGAATCTCATGCATAACTTTTGAACGGTTGGTCGGATCCGAAGGAAACTTGACAGTTGGCAAAAGGATGTGAGTCTGCACGAACACGTTCATAACCCCCCAACGAA